>JAIPRM010002224.1:0-31793 GCA_025469315.1 Stegophylla sp. TES_Ste_2020 | reverse complement strand
TAATAATAAAACTAAAAACTATACAAAAATGTTTTACTCTTATTTTTAATGTGAAATTTAAGCTTGTACTTATTTTACTAATAATGAAAAATCTGGTTGAAATTTAGTGTTCATTATCATTTATTTACTTCGTCATCTTTTGAACAGACAATAAAAGATAAGAAAATAAGTCCAATATATAAGATTATTTTTGTACTTTTATACTTTGTGGCCCATTTGAAGATAATTGTTTACCAAAGTGGCCCGCCAAAGGAAAAAGGTTGGGCTTCACTGCTCTAGACGCTTGTCACAGGATTTAATTTGTCACGTTACCACGTCCGTGGTATCAAGTTTTCTTATCAGCGATAAATGATAGCAAAGTTATCATATTAATATTGTTGTGTTTATTCCATTCTTATTTAAGTTTATTGTTTTTATCATCTAAATATCTAAAAAATATTCCTCGAGTGCTAGGTTAGAAATTTGGAATTATTGTTATAATACTTGCAGCGCCTTAGAACAGTTAGAACGTAAGTTTTTCGATTTTGACTATAAATTTGTAATTAGTAATTTTTTTGATTCTCTATATATAAGTAAAGTAAAATAAAGTAATCAGTAAAGTAAAGCAAAGTTAAGTTTAGACAAGAGAGTCGAACATATTTCGCACCACGGATATTCTTCGCTTCTCGGGTCAGATATTCTTAGTGGGCATGTAGACTTTTAAAGAAACGATATATCATTTCTTCAATAATACGATTCTGAATGAAAGAGTTAATAATAGAAAGAACAATAATAGTCATCATTCTCAACACACCCACAAAAAAGTGTCTGATCCGATTAGCAAAGAATACCTGTGGTGCAAAGTTTGTTCAGCTTTCTTGTCTATACTTATCTTTGTTTTACTTTACTTTACTTTACATATTTTTGTTTTACTTTACATTAGATATATGTGCTTTAATTTATTTTTTTTTTTAATAAATTTAATCCAAAAAAGTGTTAGGAAAAAAATGCCCAAATTTTTTTTTTTATATTTTCTTGTGTCAAAATATTTAGAATTTCGAAAAAAGACTTTTCTAAAGTTGCATCTAGAGCCGAATTCGGTTTCATAAAGTTGCTGATCGAGACTTTTGGACATGTATTTCCATACGAAAAAGTGTTTACAGAAAAAAAAAATAATATTTAATATCTTTTTTCCACATTTTCAAAATTTTCTTACGCCAAAGTACTTCTATTGTTGTCTATCTATGTTTAAATTTTCATAAAGTTTGGATCAAAAAATAATGGTTTCCGAGTCTTTTTGTCAAATTCTGGTTAGTTTTTCCCAATAGAAATTCGAGAAAGTACCATCTAGAGGAAAATCTGGTTTCAAGAAGTTGTTGGTCGAGACTTTTGGACAAGTATTTTCATAGTGTTCATGGAAAAAAATGAAGATTAACATTATTGTAAAAACACTAGCTTCTAAAACTAAAATTCAGAATATCTACATATTTTTAATTTCTAGATAGTTAATCAACTTTGGTTGTTATTTTAAATTTCATCGATATAATATTAAAGTCTAGTTCACTTTTCTGTTAGCAAATCTATCATTAACAATTATTAGTTTGCTTTATTCTTTAAATTTTATTTAAAATGTTACATCTATTATCTACTTACTTATGTATGTATTTTATTTATTTTTTTTTTTTCTAATTCAAAATTTCATTTAATATAATATTTTATCTTATAAATTATTGAAAAAACTTAATGACAGTCACTTTTTAAACATTATTTCAATCCTACCCAATTAGGTTTATTATATTTCACAATTTGGCTGTCATTCACTAAGTACCTATAGCAGTGTCTGAGTGATACATAATAAGTCTAACAAGTTGTTTTGTCTATGATTATTCTACATATCTATACAACACTAATAAAAATACAAAATGTATTTTTTAGTCAATATAGACATTTTTTTCATTTACTGTAAAGATATTTAATTAAAGTACCTGAATTATTTTAAATAGTGATTAACAATTACATTTTTCTTTTTTTTTCAGAGTAACAATGAGAGAACGGGATCGTTATAAAGATAAAGGGCATGAACGTACCAAAGAAAGACCTCGTGATCGTTCTGCTAGTTTAACCAGAACACGAAGGGGTAGATCCCGCAGTTCATCACCAAGACCAAGGCGTGAATTACAGGATTTACCACGCCGTGGTCGTTCCCGCAGTACTTCACCGCGATCTAGACGTGACGTGCGAAAGAGAAGTCGTTCTCCTCGTGCACGTCATTCACGTTCAAGATCACCAGTGAGACGTCATTCGAGAGAGCGTCGTCGTTCTAGAAATCGTGATTTGCGAAGATCAAGGTCAAAAACTCCATCTAAAAAAGATAAAAAATTCACAAGAGCTGTTCAGCACACTGCTCCTAAAATCACTGAAGAAGATCTACGTGGCAAAACTGCAGAAGAACAAGAAATGATGAAATTGATGGGTTTTTGTAATTTTGATTCTACTCATGGTAAAGAAGTTGAAGGTAACAATGTGGGTGACGTACATGTTATACTTAAACGTAAATATCGACAGTATATGAACCGTAAAGGTGGATTTAATAGACCACTAGATTTTGTAGCCTAAGTAAATGTGTATAATTCCTTTAATAATTAAATACTTTTCAAATAGTAAATTGTGTTTTTGACAAAAGATAATAACTATTATAAATTTGTTATGGACATTAATAAGTGGTATTATTTTTGATTGTATTTGAAAAATTTGTATTAAATTATTTTGTGTCAAGTCTCTTTACCTAATTAAGTACATTTAAGAATGATAGCATAACTATTGAATTAATTCATACATGTAAATAACTAGTACATTTTACCTCTAATTTATTGTTATTCATGTTTTGCTTAAATAACTATTACGTGACTTGCATATATATATATATAATTTAAGAAATAATACTACATTTATATTTAATTATTTAAGTGGGAACATATATTTTTAATTTCATATTCCAATGCATAACATTTTTCTAAACATGTTGCTGCTTCGAAATTAAATATTTAACCAATAAAGATTAATAATCATTTAAAATAAATAAGTTTATTGTGTAGAGCCTACACAATAATTGTTCCTTTGACTCATATGCATCTCTTAATTACCTAATAAATATTCAACTATGAGTTATGAAGTTAAAATACATGGTGGTATTAAAAAAGTGTCTTTGTAACAGGATATATTGGATTAGTACTTTTTTTTAGAGATGGTTAATTACTACGAAAAATCCCTGATCTAGATGCTAACTCTGATTCATATATGTACTGCTCAAATCTTTTGGACAAGTATTTCTATGAAAAAATGTATTCATATAAAAAAATTAACATTGTAGTAAATATGTAATGGGTATTGGGTACCTATTATATTTTTTAAAATTGTATTGAAAAAAAAAAGAAAAATCATTGGTACATAATAAATTCATTATATATAGACACATTTGTAGAATGTTTTAACAGGTATTTAATTATATATTTTTTAATTATTTACAATTTCAACAAAAATCTTATGACACCCAATTTTATAATAAATAAATTAAATAATAGTATTTTCATTATCAACAGTTTAGAAAACATATTATTCAACTGACATAAAAAGTAGTATCTCTTATTTGAAGATAGGTAGGCAATTTTTACCAGCCCACCTAGATTGTGTAGGTACCTTGCTGTTTGTGAATCATATATATATCAGTGGTTCCCAATTAGAATTATACCGAGGACCCCTAGCTAAAACTTAAATTGAATCAGGGACCCCTTTTTTACGAATATGCTTGTAGAAGTTACCTTCTTTCTATACATGTATTGTTTCAACTTAATTTAACACGCAAAAATCAAGAAATACCTTCTCTATCATTTATTTTAATAAACACACCTTTTTACAATATTATGAATACACATTTTCTCAAAAAAAAAAAAAAAAAAAAAAACTATAAAAACAGCAAGTTTTATCCTGACTAACAACTGCGGACCCCTGGGGTCCGCGGACCATAAATTGGAAACCACTGATATATATTACAAAGCATTTTTTTTTTTTTTTTGAACTACTACAAAGTTCATAAAATAATCATATATATTTTACCAATATTCAAGAAATTGTAATGTAATTAAAATACCCATGTCTACTTGTAACCTTCCTTCGTTATTTCATCTGCACTGTACAGGTTACAAGGTAAAAAATAAATAGCTGTAGAAATTAGCCAACATTTATATCAGAACAATTTTAACTTATTATTCATTTTACATACATTTATAAATTAAAAACAGTGAACAATAAATTTTATTTGAATTGTATGATATTTATTATTGATTTACATCACATTAAAATTAATTAAAATAGGAGTACTTGGTAGACTCCTATACTACTGATGTTAAAAATGTCAACAATAAATAAATACAGCTGATAAAATCTATGTCCAAACACGATTCATGTAAAAAAAATAAAATAAAAAAATTTTCATATAGAAAGAAAATAATTTAGGAACGTAGGATCAAACACTGTGAACAATTCTACTATTCCGTTTTCATTTAACTCGGTAAAAATAAACAGACAAATCAATCTTTTGATTCATTACCACGAGTTTGTTTTAAACTACTATTAACATAGACTGATGGTCCACCTCTGCCTCTACGCCCTTTATTGTAATTATTTCCACCTCTGTAATGTTCATCCCAGTTGCGTGGCTGATCATTTCGAATTTTGTTTTGATCATTACGATGGTTTCTGGGATGTTGTTCTCCTTTATCTCGGAAATTGTCTTCTTTACTAAGATTTTCATTACGACCACCTCTATGATTATCAGTCCTTGATCGATGATGGTTATGATTAAAGTTTTCC
This sequence comes from Stegophylla sp. TES_Ste_2020, assembly GCA_025469315.1. NCBI lineage: Eukaryota > Metazoa > Arthropoda > Insecta > Hemiptera > Aphididae > Stegophylla > Stegophylla sp. TES_Ste_2020. The sequence goes on along the minus strand of JAIPRM010002224.1, from coordinate 26,945 downwards.
AATTTCTGTAGTTGACGAGAATTTTCCCTTTCTTCTATTTTTTTATCTTGTGATTTATTTTCCCAATCCTATATACACAAAGATAGAATATTAAAATAAAACTCACTTAACATACAAAGTAAACATACTCTATTAAAAAAGTTGTGATGTGGTCTATTATCATTTGAAAATTGAATTGGTCCATTTTGATTATGTTTGTTAATAGTAGAATGGGAAGATGGAGGTGGAGGCACTGCACTTTTTTTGTTATCCTCTAATTTTTGTAAGTTTTCATAGTGTTGAAAGTCATCGAAAATTGAGGTTTCGTGTTTATACGAATGAATTATTCTTAATACTTGAACACCCTGATTATAAGGAACCTCTTGTGTGTCTCTAGAATGAGTCACTGATTTATTCTCATTATTCTCCAAACGAATATGCCTTAACTGGTTGTTAGGGACATCTTTTACATAGATCCACCTATTAAAAAAAAAAATTTACTAGACATCGTATTTAACTTTAATATTATTAAAAATTTACCTAACACCAAATTGCCCCTTCCATTTATCTTGACACCAAACTGAACTAGAGGAATTGTAATCAACAGCTGATATCATTTCTGCTACACCACAAAAATGACCAGATCCATTAACTGAGTACAACAGAAATATTTTCTTTTTTTCTGATGAACTAAATGCTTGATCTAATCTTCTATTTCCATGATCAGTAGAACACCAAATTTCGTATTTGATTGATCGATGTATATCATCTTCAGAATAAGATTTAATAACAAAAAATCTAGATCCTTCAGGTGGATTTGAATATTCAGCAGGATTATAATGATTTTTCATTTTAAGTTCATCAATTATTTTACGCTTAGGCTTTTCTTCGATTAAAGAAGCTACAGGTTTTGGTGGAGGTGGCGATTGCATGAGTACAGGTGGTGATGATGACATAAGTATAGAAGGAGGTGGAATATGTCTGATATGATCAGGTGGAGGTATGTGGGTAGGTATTTCTGCCATAGGAGGATTTAAAGGAGGAACATTTCTATGATCATTCCAGTTTTGCGGTTTTGATTCTACAACTACAGGTGCTTGAACTGTTGGAACTTGGACCTGTACAACTGGTGGTGGAGGAGGTTTAGCTACTGTTTTAGTTTCCCAGTGACCATCAATTTTACCAGGCATCATAGGTGGTGGAGGCATACCTGGAACTTTCTTTTTAGTTACAGAAGTTAATGATATCATGGGTTTGACTGGCTGTTTTGCAACTGATGCCCATGTTGTCACTTTTTTCTGCTGGAAACTATTATTATCTCTATAATCATTAACACTTAATGCTTGTACATCTTGTTCAACGGTTTTTATTTGTTCATTTATTGGAACTCCGTACATTTGATCTCCAGCTCTGTAATATCCTTCAAATGGCTTTTGAGCAACATAATAATTATAGCCGGGAGCAGCAGGATTATATTGAGCATTATAAACATTGGGTTGATTATAAGTCTCTGTAGTTGGCAAATATCCTCCAACATATGTTACAGCTTCAGGAGCTGCATTAGTCCAAGACCGATTACCCATATTATATGCAGTTGGTGTCGGATATTGATATGGAGATACAGCTGGATACTGATAATATTGCTCAGGTGACATAGCATTATTATAATCCTGAAAACAATCATTTAAAAAAAAAAAACAATTAAAATTAATGTTCTATTATTTTTTAAGTTTACTCAAATTGTTCTTGATAAAAAGGTATAGGTACATATTAAAATTTAAGCATAAACATTATAATCAGAGATTGCATAATGTATATCTGTTTTATTTATGTTTTTATACATATAAATAAATGCAATCATAAACCGTGATAAAAAGTGCAAACATGTAAGGTTGAAAATGTGAAATAACTAAAAGTTAAAAAAAAGATGTTAGTTGAAATATTTATTTATTTATGCAATAAAAAATTACAATTAAATGTCGAGTTTACACTAGACTGACACAACAGCAACTTCATAAGTTTTTTAATTTGGCAACAAATAGGCAAATTTCCATTTACATAAAAAAAAAAAAAAAAAAAATGGAAACACAGGAAACATAATATATTATTATAAGCGACAAAATGTTAATGTTGTACATATTTTATATATGTAATATATTTTAGTAGATGTGTTTACAATGAAACAAAAATATTGTGATTATGATTATCAGTAGTTACTAGGTATTTTAAATTAATCAAATATTATTCTTTTATCATATATTTAATAAATAATAATTTTTAATTAAAATCTATAACATTCAAATATTAATATGACTGAATGTGATTTGAGTGAAGAAGATATTATTATGATGGTAACTGATGAGTGTGTATTAATGGATATGCATAAAATAGGTACTACTTCGAAACTGACTGATAATAATAGTGATCATAGTTCTGAATTTTTGCTTGTTAGTAATGAAAATTATGATCAATTATTAATATATATTTCAAATATTATATCACAGTTCACACCAATACTTTTTTACACCAAATAGACATAAATGCCAAAAACAGGAACAAAACATAAACCCTTTGATGTTTATTGCTTTTAAACGAACACAAATATGTCAGCAAAACAGCAACATTCTGTCGCTAGTTTTAATAATGTTGCTGTTTGTTGGCCTAGTAAACCCAGCATAAAATATAATAATAAATGTATACTTGTGTATTATCCAATTGATGTAAATAGTACATAGAAATACAAGAAAAGGATGAACTATACTTAATGTATGAGAGAAAAATTTGAAAAAAGCATCTTTTTGTTTACATAAACACATACAAAAAGATCAAAACCAAACAAAATAAAAAATAATAATAATAAACACAAAGGTTTCTTAATTTTGCAAATAAATTTTGTTCAAAGATAGTTTATTTTAGTAGTGAGCATAGATTTTAAACGGCATGCCCTGTTGATAGGTATATGTTGTATATGTATGCACGCAATTACTTACAGGTTGTTGTGGCCTTTGCAGTTGGACTTGCGGATTCCATGGAGTTGTCCAAGCAAGTTCTTTTATCTTGGATTGATCCTTTTGTCCGTTAACTGTTGGACAGAAAAGTGCAAACAGACACAAATGACAGACATTAAATATAGTGTTTTAGATTTTTATTAATGCCGTTCATAGGCAGAAAAACAGATTATTATAAACGCGTTTCGTCAGCGACAAACAAACGAAACACGATTAATAAGAACAAAGCGTATTTACCTTGGTTCGCCGGTCCTTTGACGCGCTGAACGAGTACATAGAACATGACAAACAAATACAAAATAATAATATCGGGATACTATTATGAATTGTATGAATCGCAAAAGTCTGTGCCTACGCAACAATAATTATCGTTATTCATTATTATTTCACCTGTTCAGTAACGCCGGTGGACATAACGATGCTGTTGCAGCAGCACGGCCGCGCGATTGGTGTCCGGAAATTTAACAATGTGTGCGAATAACATGAACGTTGAAACGGACAACGTTCAGACTCCCCGATGTACACGCGGGCTCTCGACGGTGGGTAGTTGAGAGAGAAAAATGGCTTTTTTTAAAATATTTTACGACCAACTAGCCGACTCACGATCCCTGGCAAGACAATGGCGGATTCGTGGGGCCGGAAAAATGGTTAACGCGGGACCAAAAAGCGGCGGACGACAGATATTATCGGGCAAGTATGTACAGACTGTACAGTGTGTTGTGAAACGACAAAAACAGTAAATAAACAATACGAAAAAAAATAAACGATAGATAAGTGGGAGGTGGAAGACGGTCGCGGGTGGCTGTCGTCTTGTGTTGTTGTTCATCGGCGGAGGAGAGGGGCAGTGCCGCGCACGGTAACCCGGTGAAATATCAAAGACGATGCATGAGTTCACTGTGATTTGTACCACAACGACGGTTATTATTATTATTACTATTATTATAATGCGTTCGTCCTTCTCGATTATTAAAAAAAAAACATGCACATAATAGATTGTTTACGATGTGAATAACGTTGGCTACAGTGTACAGACGCTATGGGACATTTTTAATGGACTTACTGCAGTTAAGATCTATGTGTAGACTAATTTATAAAGTTGTTAAGTTAAAACTTTAAATTTTTTAAATGTAATCGCATTGTTGGTGTAGTTTTTTTGTATCAATATTGTATTATAGACGCATAGATTATTATCTATGTATTGACGTATGTCATATTAAAGGTGGACATCCTCCTTGATCATAATACTAATTGCTATAATAATTACTAATACCGGCGACTAAAAACTGCGCCCTAGTAAAATTTAAAAATTAGAACCTCTATTGTTTTGCAAAATTAAATGAACAAAATCACAAAATAATATTTAATTTTACTTAGTTCGTTACAGGCATATCATATCAAAATAAAATAGAAAAATGTTTATGTATGATTTTAAAAACCAATATTAGGATAAATAATAACACATTGTTGATTGATATGACGTGTTAATTAAATAAGTGTGTCGCTGCTATTATATTTATTATCTAAACATTTTAATTCTTCACACCTGTTTTGGTTTCAGAATTTTGATACTTAAAAGGTTCATTTTTACTATATAATTATTATGTGTTTATTTGAATTTTTTTTACTTATCTATAACAAAACTATTTGGATACCTAAGTTTTAAAAAAGCTAATTGTGTAAAATCCTTTGCAAATTTTTACGGTACATCGTCCATAGATAACGTAAAACATCGCCCATAGAAAACACAGATGACATTGCCACGACGCCACGTCCTAACTTCATCCAAACTTACCTATTAGTACCATCTTAAAAGATTTATCTATTTTTATGCTTATTATTAATTACAATGGTTCGAATTTTAATGCACTAAAAAAATTTAAAAATGCATTAATAAAAACCATATGATGTTTTAAGAAACTGTCATGAAAAAATGATCTAAAAGTTTTAAAAAAATGTGCATCAAATTCGCAAACACTTAAACACATCCAATATTTTGACTTATGGAATTTATAAAAATGAAATAATATGACAGACCAAACTTGCTGTACGCTAAACACACAAAACACATGTTATTTGACATACTTAGTACAAAACACAATCGTAACTTAGTGTAGTTATCGTTGTTAATTCAAGTCACCTGAAACGTCAGATTTTAATATTTTTTAAATTCTTCAGTATAATTTTGTAAATAAATAATTTGATAATGAAAAGGTACAACTATTTAAGTACCTAAAATTATTCACAATTAACCATTCATTGCGGTCTATATCAATAGACTAAAGTACACAAAACATAAAAATATACTAAAGCAAATAAATTATTTTTGAGGAAATACCCAAGTAAAAATGTATAAACACGTTTTTGGTTTACTGAATCATTTATAATTTATCGAAAAGTGAAAATAACATTTTAAATTCTAGGTGGAATGAAGGAGCTAGTGTTTTTACATTGATGTTTATTTGTATTAATTTATTTTTATGTGAAGCTTTCTTTTTTGGAAACAAATAATTGCCCAAAAGTTTTGAAAGAATTTAGCTCTAGATGGTTCTTTACAGAGGACATTTTTTTTTTTAATATTTATGTGAAAATTATTTTTCTGATGTCAATAATGGAACACAAAACTGACTGAGTAAAATGGCTTTTTTGATTTAATAAAAAAACTTGTATAAACTGAATCTCAGTTCAGAATTGTTTGATATACTGAAAAACGATTTATCATTTGTTCAAAATTTAACACTCTCGAAGAGCGATTTCCACCCGAGTATACAAGAATACCTATAATGCAACATATGTTCAGATTTTTTATTGTAATATTGAATTTATTTTTTAGAGTAAAATTTAATCAATGCTTTTTTTTGGGTACTTAAAATGCTTTTTTACAGATTTATTTTGCTACAAAATCCTATCCCAAATAATTACTCATTATCAATACCAGTTAAATCAATTTACCCTTAAACATAAAAATTTAAAGAAAAATATGTGACTCCGGTCATAGTAACTCCCCAATCAGCCATTTGTAATATGATACATTATACGTATCAATTTAATTATTCAAAAAGAAAACACAAAAAAATTGTAACTATTTGATGTGAAGATTATATTATTGGTATTATAATTAAAAAAAAAAAAGATAGTATTGTATTCTTTTTTACATAAGTGTGGATTCCACTAATAATTTTAGACTTCAGTAGATATTGATACAGAATCTTGATCATTATTATCGTTCAGATATTATTATGTCAGAATGAAATTATTGCGTTGGAATTTTTAACTCGTAGAATGTAATGTTAATTCGACCATAGAACACTGTACACCGGCTGATAAACGTAAACGATTGATTTATGATTAGTTATATTATATATTTATAACTTTGAACAAAAATTTAATTTTGCGTATCCTTTTTGTAAAGGGTTTTAACAATATTTATAACTTTCTGTATTTGAAGTATGGACATTTCTAAGTCAAGCTGGAAGCAGCGCAACTGCTGGGCTACAAAGTACATACTGCATGCAGAGCCGGCTCTAAGAAATATTATTGCTCGGGTGTAAGTGAAAAAAATAGATAAGCAAAAAAAAGATCTTTTTCCTAATTGTTTTGACTATATTCTACATAATTTCCAATTAGCTGACTGACTATTATTTCTATCAAATAAGCGAAAAAAAAAGGTTATCGTCTCTTTTTTTCAATTTTGCCAATTACATTAATTTGCTGCAAAATGTGAAATTTGCCGTTTGAAACTTCCTAAATAATTGAAGAGGAGGAGGTGCTACACCCCTCCACACATCCCTCTAAATCCGGTCCTGACCACAGATTTATAAAAAATTGTATTAAATGTATAAATCAGTATTCCACGATCCCGACTTCAGAAAAAAAAAAACCACCACAGGGCACAGATATTAGATACATACAAAAACATCATATATATTTATGTCTATGATAACACTATGAAAAATAATTAAACTTTCCCCCGATATCTGTTGTCTTGGTCACTCTGTATTTTAACCAGTGAATAGCTGCTACCACGACCGCAGTTACTAGTCTCTTATCATCACCGGAACAGTGACAACGCGGCGTTGCTCTCCAGCCCCGACCCCTCCATGTCTCTGAATAATCACTAATCCCGATTACTGATTCCCAGTCGTCGGCCATTCTTTTTTCGTTTTTGTACGTACGTTCGTGCTGCTCCTTCGAGTGTTGCCGTGCGTACATTCGTCGCGTGTCTGTTACTGCAAATCATTTTTTTCGTCAATTAGTTTTCACCCGCATCGAACGCCGATCTCATAAAATGGCCGCAGGAAAGAAACAGGTACGTAATGGCGAACTCTGCAATGCCGATTTTCAGTTTCACACCTAACCACGTGTTCTGCACGGGTTATGAAGGGGCATACGAATGACTAGTTCTCAGAAATCTATTACTTTTTTATTGTGTTTGGAGCAACGTTTGTTTTCTTCTTGCAAATTTAAAAACCTTCTGATTTTCCTAAGTAGAAGTCGTTGTTACATGTAGTTTTTTTCTCCCCAATTTTTAATTTTCATGCCGTTTCGGCTAATATCATAACCTAAATTTTCCCTTAGAATTACCTACAAGGAATTTTTAAATGACATCTGATTGTACTTCACTTAAACTTAGAATGTTTAATTTCAAATAATAAAAAAAAGTTAACATTTCCAACCAAACTGCACGTGTTACAATGTGCCTACCAATTATATTTCGGTAGTTCCTGAATTTTATGTTAAATTTCTTAATATTTTTATAGTTAATTTGATTTCGGATCATATTAAATAAGTTATTAGTCATTTATAATATTTTTTTACTATTTGTTAATAAATACATGTGGTCAATTTTAAAAATGCTATCAAATTTTTTGTTTATATACAATTGTGAGAAGAAATTACATAATATTACATAGATAGGTACCTAATATAAAATATTACATCAATACATACTTGTACCTATTCATAATACTTAATTACAATTTATTTTAATTATGTTTTTAAATTTTTTTTTATTTATTTTTATTAAATTTAGGTAGTAGCTATAATTAATAAATCTATCTACATACATACTACCTACCTAGCTAAATTCAATTTATTTTAAATATTCCCTTTTTTTGTATGTTTAGAAAAAGGCTCTAGAAAGCATCAACACCAAGTTGGCTCTTGTCATGAAGTCTGGAAAATGTGTTCTTGGTCTGAAGCAATCATTGAAAACTTTAAGACAAGGAAAGTCCAAGCTGGTCATCATTGCGAACAACACATCTCCTTTAAGGTGAGACTGAGAAGTAGGAAACCCCTTCTAAAGGTTTAAATATAATGATTTCTGATTTTTTCGGGGTTTACCTATGGAGTAGTCTCAAGTATGACCATGATTTTCAAACATTTGAATTTCTTGTTATTTCTTAGCTATGTCTTTCTGTTTTTTAAATGCTAAAATAGTAATATAGGTGGTTGAAACCTGACAAACAGGTAAATCAGGTAAAATCAGTCACCTATATCAATGTATTTAATTACTACATAAAAGATTCATAAATATTTTTTGATTTTTAGAGTATCGGAGATTGAATACTATGCTATGTTGTCCAAAACTGACGTTTTCCAATATTCAGGCAACAACATTGAATTAGGTACTGCGTGTGGTAAATACTTCAGGGTTGCCACATTATCTATCACCGACCCAGGTGATTCAGATATCATCAAAACAATACCTACTGACCAAGCAAACCAATAATTGTGTACATTTTTATTCAATAAATAATTTCTCACAAAATTAGTGTTCAGTTCTTGAAAATATTACCCCTATATCTTATGTAAGTCCCCTATTATTATTATTTTTAAAATATCAGTGCAGTCAATTAACTTACCCAAATCAAATTATTTTTTATGTAAGTTTATTTTTAGCAATTTATTTAAATAGGTATAATTTAACTAGGAAAAAATTGAATCCAAATGGATAAATATGTTGTTAACTAGATCCATGAAATTGTATTTAGTTATTTAGATGTAATCTGAAAACAAATAGAATTAGAAACTTGAAATTTTCACACATTATTAATAATAGAACTGTACAGACTACAGACTGATTAAATTGGATCATTTTCAAGATAAATGATTCTGAAAATTTATCGTTTTTTTTTTATTATTATTTCAATTATTAGTTCTTGATATGAACCAAAAATTTCATGTATTTTTCTAACAGCCCTGAAAAATTTAAATAATTTTAAGTCAATTTTTTTAGAATTAATATGTATCAGTAAATTTTCATAGAAAATATTGGTATGTTTTTAATCAAAACTTTTAATTCTAAATTTGGTAAAAGAAAAAAAAATTACTGAAAAATTGAAATAAGTCCAGGCAATAATTAATAATACGAGTAACTAAATGTATGGAGTTATTTGACTTGCTTATTTAAAACTGATATTTATAATTGAAAATAAATTACTGTATCAGTACTTTTTTGTTGTTTTATTGGAGAAATTATTTTTATTTCTTTGAAATTAACACATCTTGGGAGCAAAAAATACCAATGGTATGTATGGCTTGCTTTTTTAGCATTATTTTATGGTAATTAAAAAAAAAAAACATTTTCTGAAAAATAAATAAAACAATAAAATTTTAATTTGAAATAACAAATTTTAGCATTTTTTTTTTATTTTTGAAAATAATATAGATGACAGATTTATATGAACATTTGACTTAATACAATTTAAATTAAAAAAAGTATAGTAAAGCAAAGATAAATAAAGTATACTAGAAAAGAAATCCGGACATACTTCTCACCACGGGTATTCTTTGCTCTTCTAGTCAGATACTCTTGGTGGGTGGGTTGAAAATGACTATTATTGTTTTTTATATTAACTTCATTCAGAATTGTCTTATTAAAGAAATTATTTATCGTTACTTTAAAATTTTACACGCTCACCATGAGTATCTGACCCGAGTTTGGATTTAAAAAAAGATAGTTTCCGAGACTAATTTTGAGTAGTTTTTCTTTTGTTGTTTTTAAGAAAAAAATTGAGAATTTAGAAAAATGACCTCTATAAAGTACTTTCCAGAGGCAAATCCGGGTTCAAAAGGTTGTTGGTCAAAATTTTTGGTAACTATTTCCATACCAGTGTTCACAGAAAAAAAAAAATCAAATTAACATCACTGTAAAAACTGTAAGTCATTGAAAATTTGTTTGTTAGTTTATTACAATTAAACAATGGTCTTATAAAAATCATATGATCAAATATTTAATTAAATTTAATAAATACAATTACCATAAAAAAGTGTGTACTTCACACCTCAGATGAAATACTCTTGGTAGGTGTATTAAATTTTAAAGAAACATTAAATCATTTCTTCAATAAAACATTCTGAGCAGAGCTAATATACAATAATAACTACCAAATTTGAAGCATTGAACTCAAATGTCGAACTAAAAATTATTTGGTTATATACAGAATTTATGAGAAATGAAAATTGATTTTCATTCACTGAAAACCAAATGTAGCAAGTATTATACGTCAACCGTACTGGTGGCGTACTGCCACAAGAACATCATTGAAGACCATTAAAATTGTAGGTATTTAATATAATAACCAAAAATATTGTATTTTCAAAATAGAATAATTAGAAAACTATTGATGCACACCATCATATTCATTGTTGAAAAATACATAAAATGGCAATAAACCAATATTAATCTTCTTGGGTGTTCATTAACTAGAAACATATAATAATATTTGTTCATACTTTCTCTTTAATTTTTTCAATCAAACTCTTGTAAAATGTTTGATTATTCACCATTAATAGATTTTCATTGCACAAAATATTCGTGCAATGTAATTCTTCACCTACGCACCTAGTTTCAAAGAGATAGATTGTAGAACCAATTTTCTTTTATGTACTTTAAAATGTGCAATTTTAGGTTAAACTAATGAATATTGTCAAAATTCTAATTTTATACGTTATAAAGAAAAAAGTTAACCTAAAAATTTCGAGATTTTTGTAGAACAATTAGATATATGAGTGAGACCATATTAAATTTTCAAGTCTAAATATCAAACATTAAAGATTTTATACATAAAAACAAACAAAAAATGAGAAATTTACAAGATTAATAAAATGTTTTTGAAATTAGTATGAACTGTTTTCATGACTACTTTTAGTAGTTGGTGAAAGCTTTAAGTTTCTAGCTATATTATTTTTGAAGTTATGTTAAAAAACAATTTTAAAATTTTTGGACAGATTTTCTAACATTTTTGAAAATAGTATTGAGAAATTTGAAAAATGACCTCTTTCATCAAGTACTATCTGGGTTTGATTTCAGATCTATAGATACTGATCGAAACTTAAACAAGTATTTCTATATGAAAGTGTTTAGAGAAAAAGATAAATAAATAAATAAACATCATTATAAAATCATAAATCATAAGCTTTTTTGCTCTGTTCAGAATCTAAAATACCTTTTGTTTAATATTAACGTGATTCACATAATTATATTTACATAAAATTGGTAGGAGCAAGGCCGATATGTTAGAATTTGTTACATTAATAAATCTTGTACAATTTAACATACACACAATTCACAATCATTTCTCTACATTAATTAATTTCAAATAAAATAGTTGTTAAATATCCGTATTCATGCTTCATAAAAAAAAAAAAAATGCAAATTTGTTAACTTCAGTGACTATTTGAGCAAGTGTAATTTAAAGTGATAAGGAAAATGCTCTAAAAACTTGAAAAATTAAAAAAAAAAAAATAAACCTATGATATATAGGTATATAAAAATAAAATAAATAAATAATAAATAAAATTAATGTATAGTTATAACACTATATATTAGATAACAAAATAAATATATAAATAAAATAAATAAATAAAAATAAACTTAGCCTGGAGAATCATAATTGTTTTTCTTTAATGACCGATTTCAATTTTAAAAAATCATCGTCAGGTTAGGAAAATTGTCAATGAAAAGAGAAATATTTTTTATTTTTATTACTGAGTATTAATCTTTAAACATTTTATTTTATTTTATAATTGAAAAATCAATTAAAAATTAAATTTGTCAAAAAAAGCAAAATAAAAACTACATTAAAAATAATCAGCCTAAAACATATTTTCCCTTACAAATTTATTTGTTGGGGCAAAAGGAAGAAAATGACATTACATCAAAATCCCAGCCTACCATTCAATGATTATAGTATAAATTATATTAATTAATAATAATTAAAGTGAATATTATAAGAAATACACATATTTATCTATAATTTGTATACACCTTATTCGTATTATTTGTATATACCTTATACTTTTTAAATAGATGTATTATATTTATATGTAATGATTTGAATTTCTGGACTTCCATATGAGTCTTCTCAGTGGGGCCCAGTATTTATATATTTTATGAAATTAAATAAAAATAAAATAAAATTTGTAAAAAGTTGATAATTTTTTTACGCATATATTGATACGCATTATTTATTTCTTAAAATAATAATTCATTTTCTGTCTATTAATTTAATATTTACATGTGATTTGTATTTTATTTATATTCATTTGTTCTACACGCAGTAATTATTGAAAATATATGTATGCTATCCAAAGTATTTATACAAATACATTAAATACATTTTTTAATCAGTACCAGTCTGTATTTATAATTATTTTTTAGTATATTTATAAGATATGCTGGTATTAGCTGTTTTATATATATGGTAGTGTATATTTATATATTTATATATATATATATATATATATATAACACCACCACAAGCAGCCAGAAAAAATTGTATTTTCTTTTATTTTAATCACTTTTTAAAGATATGGATTTAAACATTTTTCTACTACAGAGAGACATTCTCATGGTAAATTTAGACTACTTTTCCCATTCTATAAATACATAAGCATTTATAATTTATCTTCAATAAACAGTCTCACTTTAGTTTATTTTTTTAAACACTTAATCTTAATAATTTTTTTGAGATTTTTGGCAGTCAAAATTATTATTATTTTTATCAGAGACAGATATTCAACATATTATTATGGTGCATGTATTTACTATATAAACCTAATGACTTGTTATGAAACTAATAGTGAATGGAAAAACCAGTCATTACTTTTTATGTCACACCCATAAAATAAAGTTTAAGAAATTCTAACTAGTTTAAATTGGTACTTAATATATGGTTAATTTAACATATTGTTTCGAACACAAAATGTATTACATTTCTTTTTTTTTCTGTACACAATTTATTTATTGCTTAACAAGCAATAATTTAATGTTATAAAATTAATTTGAAGTTGATTACATTTTTCTCTGATTGTATGTTACACTTTACAGAAGTCCCAGTATGATTATTTGACAAACATGATAACTTTTGTGAATAATGTGAACAAATAACTAATGTGAATAATTTACTGATTTTGTTAAATACGTCATAATAATAGTAATATTGTGAATTATTTAATTATTCGAAAATTTACAAAAAAATCGTAGAAAATGAATGGATTAAACTTGATTAGAGATTGAAGCACCAATATTTTTTTAAAAATCAGATTCACAAAATGGCTATTTTGAATTTTCTCTAAATCTGAAGAGCAAAATTTCAAATTTGAAAATTGGGGTATTAAAAAAAAAATTATATGTATATATATAAATATATTATTGTTGTAGTAATAATTAAAAAAAAAAAAAAGTTGAAAATTATTAATAGAACAAAAGTTATTGCATTTGTCCAATCATACTGAGACACCCTGTATATTAACATTATAGTATGTGGGAGTAAATTAAAAAATTATTAGGTATATTAGAAAATAAACAAAATCAATTAACATGAATAAATTAAAGCTCTTTATTACTGAATAGTTATAGGTGTATTAAGTTGTCAGAATGCAAAATGGTATCTGAGAGAGGGGTCAACTCAAGCTTTCCCCCCCTTCAAATTTATTAAAAAGTTAAAAATTGACAAGCACTATTGCTTTGCTTGTTAAATCATCTGATAAAATGTTTAAACATTATTATGTTATTTATACAATTCAAACTTAACAAGAAAAAATATGGTTATCTTTATGGAGCTCTACTACCAAATTTGGTTTCAGTTATTGCCTTGACGGTATGACAATATGTAAGTGTGGACCCTACCATGTTTTATGTAGTTGTTTACATAATATTCTAAATTGTTATTTATAATTACATGTTGTAAACCCATTTCATATTACATATTATACAACTAATTGTTCAATATGAAATGAGTTAAAAACATGTACACACATGTTTATATGAGAAGTAGAAAGAAATAAAAGGGAATGAAAACACGAGATTAAAACGGGTAACTCACAGTAAATATATTTTTATAATACACTAACAATAATATAGAATAGCATTAAAATGTAACGAGGGGTATTCATTCAAAGAAAAATTAAAACACAAAACAATAAATAACAAGATATAACTTAAATCACCACAACCGAAAATAACTACCCCTCTAAAGAAATGAAAAAATGTGAACCAAAATTACATAATTTAATACGGTTATTTTATGGCAGAATGTATAGTTTCTTTTGCTGTATTCATTATATTAAGAGCACCTTTATTGATTAAATTGTCGGCTAATTCAGTACCCAATTTTAATGCTATATCTAAATCTAAATAACTGATTTTTCCTGGTGTAACGCCAACAAACTGTCTTGGTTGTTTATATGGGCATTTCTTTGGCGGTTCTCCATTTTCACTTCTATACTGATCAATATGACTCTGTATTACTTTTTTGTCGGCCAACTCGGCAGAAGTTGAATACTGCAATGATTCTGAACCGTCAAGACTCCAAACAGCACCATCCAAAGATATAACATTTTTTGTCAGACACACTGTAGATTTTGTGCCAACAGGAGCGCTGCATCCTCCACCCAATCGTGTGAGAAAACCTCTTTCAGCCACTATCTACAAAAAACAAAAATAAACAATTCTTTTAATTCAAGTAAAATTAATCTACTTTATAATATCAAAACAGAAAAATAATATATCGTAATTTGTATGTTAATTATAAAGAATTTTTTTACGATTTTTTTTTTTTTTTTGGGGGGGGGAAGGAAGGTTTAAAATTTTTATTTGGCCCCTTCTGGAAGTTTCATCAAAACCGCCACTGGTTATAGAGTCAAAAATACAGGTCTTATGAAATTCAATGCAAATGGCTCACAGGTTAATTTTTCCTGATAAGTTTATTCACTTAAGATTTTAATATATATATATATATATATATATCCTTTATAGGCATAAATTCTTCACTGAGATACTCTAAATGGTGCTTTGTCCAAAATTCTACTCTAGTCTAAGTCTAAATTGCACAAATAGTCATAATTACATTATCAATACTGATTCAATACCAATATACATGAAGCTAATTTTCTTTCTCCCATAATAAATATAAACAAAAACTTTTTATGCCACTCACTACATTTTTTTT
This sequence comes from Stegophylla sp. TES_Ste_2020, assembly GCA_025469315.1. Lineage (NCBI taxonomy): Eukaryota > Metazoa > Arthropoda > Insecta > Hemiptera > Aphididae > Stegophylla > Stegophylla sp. TES_Ste_2020. Next base: position 11,506 of record JAIPRM010002224.1, on the reverse strand, counting down.
AAATCTTTCCGCCCTAATTTTGTCAATAGTATTTTTCTTGAATTCATTTACAACTCATTACCCCACTATTTTCAATGGCTGTCTGGTTATCAACTCTCAATCTGGCATCAATATCAAATTTTTATGGGTACCTGGCCATATAAGAATAGATGGCAATGAACTTGCTGACAATTTAAATGTATCATGTGTCCTCCTAGTGGCAAAATTCAACAGTTCAAATTCTATTATAACCTTAGAATCTGTATGAACAAATTATAGCAAATCACTGGGAAACACTCCAGTCTAATTTTGTCATTTGGTACAAATCCATTTATCATAACATTCCACCCCACCCCTTAGTTTCATAATATTTATCTCTCAAGAAAATTCATAAACTCTTTTTCTCGACTTCAATATGGTCACACTTTACATCTTACTATTCATTTAAATTGCATTAAATGATTCTCCTGTTAATTCCACAACAACTCCTCAATTTGCGACACCCCAAATATACACTTCAACTTCCCAAAATTGACACCCAAGTGCATAGACAATTCCTTTTTAATTTCTCTAGCTTACCTATATTCACCCAAACATCATACTCACAATTACCTAGCCTATATTTCTTCAACTAATAACAGTTCTTAAATTGGGAGAGGACACGGGGGGATTCTATTTTTGAATTATTTTAGCGTACCCAAACTAATTTTTCAAAACTCCCCGGAGGTATATGAGATATTAAAATTTTTGGGGACGCTATTTTTTTTTTTTAGATTTATGCACCCTTCTATTTTTTTTCCAAATCAACCACTGACTATCATTCAGGCTTCATTACCTAAATACATACTACTTTCCTAACTAATATTATTTCCATTCTTTTAATTGTAGATATTTAATTGTTTGTAATAGAATGTACAAGAAAAAAAAAAGTAATAACTAGTCACTCATAAACAATAGAAATTGGTTGATAGAGTTAAAGGGCAGTATATGGTATTCAATGCTGTAACTGGATCTCTGTAATAATTAAAAAATTTAAATACATAAAAATCAATATGATAAATTCTTGTTAAAAGCTAAGACATTTGTTACTAATTATATATATTATACTCATTATATACTTGGTGCAGAATAAGAACGTATCAGGGCAGCGTACCGAACAGGTTCTCAGTGCGTTGATAGACTCTAATTGGTCTAAAAATTTACGGTTATTATGGACAATGGAGATGGCGGATAGTGGCGGTGCCTAACTATGATAAGGTTGCGTTGGGGAACCAGTATACTGCCTGTGTGACAAGGTACGTTTCTATTCCGCAGTGAGTATAGATGTATAATCGTGTACGGAGATTAGCTTTTAGATTTGATATACATAATGTAAAGCATTACTTGTAAAACTGTTTCATAGTGATGTAATGGTTCAAGCATTTCTAGAATAAAATCATCTCCAAGACGACACTCAATAGCCAAAGCACCTTGTCCTACTGCATAAAGCATATCATCGGTATCAATTATTTGGGATACACGTTTTTCCCATCCCATTCTTTGAATTCCAGCTAAGGCTAATATTATGCCACTGTAATTTGTGTTTATGTTATCTCCAGTAGCTTCAATACTGTTGTCCAATTTTTTCAATCTTGTATTCAAATTGCCACGGACATCAGACACTCGAAGATTAGGAAATTTCTTTTTTAACTGAGCAGTACGCCGTAAAGAACTAGTACCTATAAAAGGAATAAAAAAATATGTTTATTTTGATACATTGATTAATTAGCGTAGATCATTTTCATATAAAAAACATTAAAATGGACAGGATAATTTAAACTTTTGTTAAAAAAATAGCAAGAATTACATAAGGCTCTTATGTAACCTGCTATAAATATTTATATTATAATTTTAATATATAATTGATTTTACAATAATTGAATACAAATTAAATTAATACAGACATTATCTTAATATTCAATAATCAATAAAATAGTAGACAATATTATAATTATTAATCATAATTTAAACAGTAACACATTTAATTGAGTTATTAATCAAGTTATTTAATTAAGTTCAATTAATACTGAAATAATTCATTTTTAAAATAGAAATAAATTTGATTAATTATTATTATTTCTTAATTAGTAATAATAAGTATACATTGGTACAATATATATTATTTTAATTAAGTTCATAATACTTTGGTTCTAGTTATGTCTGATTTTTTGTCTATATTTTACTTTTTTAGTTTTTAAATAATTTAAAATATTTAAATACTAATTCTTTCATACCGGTACAATCTTAATAGACTTATGAGTCATGAATTCATTTGAATGCACATTTTTAAGTCAATATTGCATAAACCTAATCAGTTGGTTAATTATGTTTATATTTAGTTAGAATTATATTTATGAAAGTTAGTTTGCCTTCCTAAGCCTAATGGCAATATATGCCAATGCCATAGTTTTGAGAAAAATTGATTTTTCTTAATTGTTTTATACTAGTTATATTGTTAATAAATTGAGATAATAAATAAGTGAAATTCACTTAGTTTTTTATTTAGAATCTAAAAAATACGTTTTGTAACTCTAAAATATCAGGATCTGACTTATTTATATATACATATCTGTGATTAGGCCTAACTGTTTATACACTGGCGTCAAAAGACTGATTTTCAAAATTGTGCGATTAATGTCAAATGATACATCCATAGTGTTTATTGGAATAATTTTGTTCTATTTTTAAAAATTTTATCGATAAACTACTTCAATATGAGGATTCAATCATAATAGTTGATAAATAGGTACAAGCATTGAGACAATTAGTATGAAAATTTCGGGGAAGAGGACTAAAATATTTATTTTTGGATTTAATCTCCTCTAATGGCATCAACCTATAAAATTATTAAAAATCTAGAGGGAGGGGGCTCTCATTGGATTTTATTTTGGAGGGAAGGGCTAAGTTTCCTAAGCCCCACATAGTTGTACTTGTGATCTCAAATCTTGTCAAATCAAATGTTGAGTCTCAAATGGCAGCTCTAATCAAGTATAATGCCTGAAACATAGGCGTACGTAGACCTTGATGGTAGGAGAGGTAACAAATTGGCCTGTCACCAACTCTAATAACGAAGCAGGCAGAAATGTATAAATTTAACAAAAATCAAATATTTCCATATCTTATAAAAGGACAAATTATAATTATTATCTTCTATATAGGTTTGTAGTAGCGTTTAATATTAAACTTAAGTTATTTTTATACTTAATTTAAATTTGTAAAATAGTTTATTTAATTTCCATACATTTTTTTTGTGATTATTGGTTAAAAATTAATACAATTTTTATTCGCTTTGGATTTTCTTTGATATTAGTTTGAAAAATTTTAGTAATGTACTCAGTTGTTTTTCTTGAGACATCTATAGTTCGCATAATTATTATTAATTACCTGCACTTTTAAAAACATAGCATCTATCGACTGAATAACACTATAACTACAACCACTGTTTGTAACAATACTTAATAATGAACTAATATTTTTGTTCAAGATACTACTAATATTATGATCAAATTAATATCAATACTTGAATCAATCTTGATTTGAGATTGCCTCAATAATCACTGATTTAATTTCTTAATATTTGTAATTTATATTTTATATTTAGAAAAACATCAAGTCACAGAAGGGGCAACTGCTCACCCTGCCCCTCCCGTGCACATGCCTATGGTTTAAAACATTAAAATTTTAAGATTTTGTGATTTTTGACGAATATGAAACCTTAAACAGATTTAATGATTTACACATTTAAATAAGAAAATACTTTTCCATTAATTTATATTTAAAAATTAAAAGTGTCATAGCTAAAAATAACTTTTACCATCATTAATTAAATTACATTTGGTACCTAATATTTTTAATTACTATTATTATTAAATTAAAAAAAAAAAAAATCAAGAGCTAAAATAGTAGCTTTTGATCCCAAACTTTAAATACTCCTAAAATTGCAATTAATTATGAACAAATTACAGAAGGAATTAAATAAATTATCACCTACAGTTCAAATATATTGATTTTAAATATCTACAAGCATCCAATGCATTACATAACACGACACAAAGTAATTGACACTATGGTATAATATAACATAATATAAAGAAAAATATAAAATAAAGTAATTAGAATTATTAAGGTATTTAAATTTTGCTTCTAAGGCTCACTCTAATAATATAAAAGAACAATATTCAACATAATTTATTTAAGGTAGTAATATTTTTATCAAGGAGGCTCTAAGCAATGAGATATTTATAGTTTTTAAACCAAAAAGCCAAATAAAAATTGGCACATTAAAATTAGTATTAAAGCAATTTTAATTTTCAAAAGTAGGTACTTTTGGGTTATTGCGACTACCTACTAGATTATACTGTGGCTATCGCATCACGATAATTACTATATAAATACTATACTATACTAGTATACTATAATATTAGCTTGACAATGTATGTTTTTCATCACAATCAGGGGTATGACTTGCTCTGCAAATCCAAAATATCTCTTGACTTGCTGAGCAACGTGGGGACATTTCGGTTTGATAATTATTAGTTGCAAATATTGAAATTGCAATTGCCGATTATCATATCGAAATGTTTTCATGTTCCACAGAAAGTCGAAGAATATTTTTAATTTATGGAACGGTCGGCGAGCAGAGCGAGATATGCTCTTGGTCGCAGTAGAAAACTTACAGTATCAACTAGTATATTATATAGCATAGTATTTTATATAGTATAAGATTGTATATTATACTAAACTTATAATTATAAAACCCGGGGTAGAGTTTCAAAAACCAGCATAATTTGTCACTTAACTAGATAATTGCGATAACCCACAAGTACTGAAAAGTAAGTTGAATTCACCATTAGTTTCTTTTCTATGTTTTGTCAGTAGTACTTTTTTTCATTTACTGAACCTATAAATTAAGTTAAAAATGTGTTACGTATCATATTACATTACCTCACCAAAATATTAAAAATCTGTATAATAAACATATAAAAGAAAAGTGAATTCAGATATTTTTAAAATTAGAATTGGAGATATGTTCTATTTAAATTTTTCAACAGCTTTTTATCCTATTCATTGTTAAATCACACACATAATATGCCAATGGTAGTTTTACATGTGAGTATGTACACTTGAATAAATAAGAACCATACAAATAGTATGTAGCTAAACAGGCACCTGTAATCAATGCTAATGATCATAGAGAAGTTAATTTATTATTTTGAAAGAAAATCACAGAGTTCTCCTTAGTTCATAGCCGTTGAAAGCCACAAAAAAAAAAAAAAACTCTTTTTAGTTATCGTATTCTAACAGGTGGTGAATACCAATTCCATTATGATACTCAATTGTTCCCCCATACTCAGGCTGTTTTTAAATAATAATATGACAAAATACAAATAACAGGTGAACTAATCTACGTGAAATATATTTTTATTTTATTTGTTACCTATTTGAGGTGGTTTTGCACAACATGTAAAGCAATATATTGATTTGTGAAGCAAAGTGGAGGATTCGATGAGCATATTAAACCAACTAAATACAAGGTGATCTAATCTACGTAAAATCATTTTTTATTTTACGTTATAATTATTATTTTTAAATAATAATATAACAAAATTACAGTAGTATTGATTTTTATTTATCACCTCTGATAGGTAACCAATAAAATAATAATTTATTTTATCGGAGTTAGTTCAGCTCCCTATGCTTATTGAAGTCTCAGTTTTTTATTTCATAAAACTAAACATTAAACTTATTGTACAAAACCATCTCAAAACATAATCATATAACATATTTATCATGTAATATTTTTCAAACTTTGAAATTATATAGTTATAATTTTTATATATATTTATAGTACAGTCGTTATATAATTTTGTATCAATTACATTTTCATTATTAAAACAAATTAGGAAATGCAAATTCGATAATTTTATGCAACTAATATACTAAATTGGTTCATTTTAAATCCTTGAGTTCTGAAACCTAATGATAATAGTAATACAGTTTAGTTTCTCAAATTAGTGTACCAACTTCACATGATTGTTTAGTTATCTCAAATGATATAATTTATCAAATCTATAGATCAGCGGTTCCCAAAGTGTGATTTATGGAACCTAGGAGTTCCGAATGACAAAGAAAAGGGTTTTGCAAGTAATTCACAATTCTATCATTATTTTTCGGTTTACATTTAAATCAAACTTATGAAAATATTAAAAATGGGTAAATTGAATGTTCATCCAGACTCCAGAATTAAACTAAAAAATATTATAACATAAACCCAATTTTAAGTAAAATCATAATTCATATATATATATATATATATATATATATATATATAAATAATTATGTGTATTTGAAATGTTCATATTAAATGCATTAAAGAAATTACCCTATAATAATTTATTTAAAATGAAAGGTTTTGATTTCAATATATATTTTTTTAATTAAGCGTGATATTAAATTTATTATTACAGACTCATAACTAAACCTGTCGATTTAATTCAGTAAAGAACCATAAAAATTTCAAACAATTCACTTTGATTTTTTTTCAAATTCAACGAAAATTTTAAAAATTCATAAATTGTTGTCTTTTAAGAAGATTTTAATTTTAATTTATATTGATTTTACATTTATAAAAGTTATTCAATTTATTTAAGTAAAGAGTCAAAAATAATAATAAAAATTTTGGTTGAATTTAAATAGAATAATCTCTCTGTAGTTTTATTTATTTTATCAAATCGCACAAACAAATTAAACACTGTAGTATTTATACAGCCTGTGTGAAATATTTTAAAACTAAGATATTAAATAAATATCAATGTATACACAGCTTGTGTAAAATAAAAATATTTGTTTAAAGATTTTTATTGACAGAATTCAGGAAAAATGTACTATAAAATGAACTAATGAAAGATAAAATTACTATAAAGGTAAATATATTACACAAAAAAAATGCAAAATTTAAGTTTCAAAATTGAATTTGTTTTTAGTGACTTAAATTTTGTGTTAGGAAAGATACGTTTTATAATCAGCTAAAAAAGAAAAAAAATACACTTTAATGCAAAATTTAACGCTCTACTTATAACACATTATGTATAATATATGATAACAGTAGTTACTAGGAGTTGAAAAACCTATATTGAATCAGTATCGGGTTCCACTAAGCATAAAGCATTTTTTAAGGGTTTAATTTAATTAGTTATTTTTAACCTATCATGATTATTGATGATCAATTTCTTAAATTGTATTGTGTTGAAAAGAATTAATGGAAAAGATAACTTTTAGCTCTATCTTTGAATTGAATGATAATAACAACAAACTAGGTTATTGCCAGAAATTTTATAAATAAACAATGGATTACTTCATGAATTAAACAAACATATTCATAACAGTAATGAAACATATAATTATAAGCAGTAATCAAGAAATTAAATGACAATATTTCACATTTTATATTTAAAAATTAACAAATAGGATTTCTTACTTAAAACTAGTTTGTTTTATAGTATATAAAAGCAGGGCCAACACTAGATTACACAAGCCTTTGGGCAAAGCTTTTGAGTGTTTTTAATAATATTTTCCTACGTCATGTTTTATAAATTTTATATATATTGACTCAAGGGAGTGGTCACTTGAGCGTAAGCTTAACTATACATTTTGCTGTGGAATATGAATTTTGACATGACCATTTTTAGTATGGTTTAAATGGTTAAATATAATATATATAGCACTTTATATACATTAAGTGAATTGTCTTGATTCATAATCAATGCACAGTCTAAACTGTGATAGACTTTTTTCACGTTTGGGTTGAATTGATTTTTAATGACAACAAAGTGCACAGAAACAGCTTGTATATATATACAGTGAAATCTCTGAATAGCAGATATTGTTGGTCCCCAAAATTTTGTCTGTTATTTGGAGGTGTTCACTATTCAGAGGGGAACTCAGCTTGCAATGAATACACCTTCATTTCCAAATAAATGTTTGCTATTGGGAAGTGTCCGCTATTTAGAGGTATCTGTTAGGGGAGGTTCCACTGTATATATATACCTATTTAAATAACCACATAAACTACACTAAAATAGTCAAATCGAAATTCAGATTTCACAGAAAAATTTATGTCTCAGCTCATTTCCGGGTGGCCATACTTCTGAGTTATCTCTGCATAAAACTTATATTATTTGTAATCACACTATTTTGGCAATATCCAGCTGATAAAATGATTCTATTATAACGTTCTGATGAAACATTATACATAAACGTACATAATATTATTAAGTATTTGTTAAAAATGTGGGTACCTATGGGCTATATAGATAATAATAAAGCATCTACCTATATAACTTTACCAGTGTCATTCAAATGTAGGTACCTATAATAAATACAATAATTTAATTACTCACCAATTAAACTCTTAGGAGGTAATGAATCTAATTTATATTCTTTACAATCATCTCGAAGTACAAGGGCATCTCTGGGATCATCTCGCTTTAAAACAGCCCCAATTGTTGTTCCGATTTCCATTATAGTTGGTAGATCTTTCAATGAATGTACAATAAAATCTACAGTGCCGCTAAGCAAGGCCACTTCAAGATCCTTGGTGAACAAACTTTTCTCTCCAATTTTTGGCAATGGTTTGTCCAGTACCCTGTCACCCATAGTGGTCATTGAGATTATTTCGAAGTCTATTTCCGGATTTAATTCTTTCAACTGGCCAATGACAAACTTGGTCTGGATTAACGCTAGTTCACTCTTACGCGAACCAACGCGGATCGTCTTGCGGCAGTTTCTGTCCATGGCCGAATACTGTAGGTATGAAAACTGGACAGATAAATTATTGTCACTGCAATAGATTTATCTTCGGCAAGAAATAAAAAACCGCTAGGCACGTGAGATGGAATTGGTATACTAGTAGTCCATGGTGTCCGGATAGCAGCTGAGCTGAAATGACACAATTTATTCTTATTGTTAGGAAAAAAATTTACATACAATGATAATATCGACAATGCTTACCATTAGCCCGTTTTAAAATGGCATTCGAAGGTGAATGGCATGATTAAGGCCACCTTACGTAATGAATCATAAGTACCCAATCTCGGCACTGCGTAATGTGATTGACAATTTTTAGAAAGGAAAAGCAATAGGGGGAATTTTTGAAAGGTGATTGCTTATCATGCCACTTTTCTGCTCACAGTGTGCCGCGGCGGACGATCAAATTTCTGTCGTCTAGCGGCTTCGTGACGTTGGCTACGCTGATGATACATATGCTACCGTGGTTCGGTCATGTGATCAATATTTTGGAAAGTATAAAACAATAACATAAGTCGTCAAAAAAAAAAAAAATAAAATAAAATTTAATAAAATAAAATATTTTATTTAGTATATATTTTGTTGCATCATGATTTGAATTAATTGTACACGCACATATGCCGCCTGGAAATTGTTATTCGCCTGATAATATTGCATAGCCGAGTCGTCGTTGATGCGGCGTCGGTCCAGAGGAAACAAAGCTTTAATTTACATCCGAGGTTTATATACAAACTGCATTCAAAATGCCATCGGAGTCTAAGATTCCTGCCCAAATGGAAAAACCAAATCATTACTCGTAAGACTCAATTTCTCACTCTATTATCGCCGTTTGTTTCCGGCCTGCCAGCAGTCTGGTCTTTGCAAAAAATGCCAATCAAATAACAACTTTGTTGGCTGTGTTACATAGACGCCGACTTGCATAGATTTATTTTTACAGATATTTAAAAGAGTTTCGTGTTGAGCAGTGTCCACTGTTTTTGCAACACAAATGCACGCAACACCGACCGTATACTTGTTTTAATTGGCATTTTATGAATCAGCGACGTCGCAGACCCATGAGAAAAAGAGATGGCACATTTAATTACAGCGCTGATGATTACTGTACACAGTATGATGAAACCACTGGTGTCTGTACAAAAGGAGATGAGTAAGTGATAGCAACATATTAATATTTTACAATGCTACATTTATTACCAGTTTAAAATTGATTAATATCATAGATCCTTTATAGTGTGATAAAAGTTTTTTTTAATTTTGTTTACTCTAAAACAAAATTGCTGATTAGTGGATTTATATTATTCCATTTATGAAATTTAATTGAATGTAGTCTAATACTTCATTAATCATGCTGTTGAAGGTGAATTTTTATTATAAAAAATACCCAATAACAATTGGGTTTTAATATTTTAATACTACTGATTGATGTTATTTAATTCATTAACAATCATTACTTCTTAATACTGGTTTAATAACTACCAATAGTATTTTACAATGTATCTTAAACCATTAAGATCTATTATTTGCATTATTGGTATTATATTAAACTTCAGGTATTAAAAGAATGAACAAACACAATAAATATGTGATGAATATTTGCTTTATTAATAATTATATGAATTTTTAAAGTATTTTTAATTTGTGTAAATTGAATATTTGTATATATATATATGTATAATGTGATACAAATATCTATTGAGATACCAGAAGTGAAATACTTTATTTTTTATGAAGCAATCATTTCCAATACATTATGTAATTGATTTCGTAAAGATATTACTTACATTTAATATTATTATTTTTCGTTATTTGAATTCCTTTTTTAATTGTTTATTATTTCCTGTATGAATTTAAAATTGATTAGACATATCAGAATATATATATATATATATATATATATAATATACACATAATATGTGTTAAAATATGATAGTTATATTAAATTGTTTTTACATTTTAATAGTATCCATGTAGCATATTTTAAGTTTTTTTCAAGTTCCCCACATTTCAGTGTTTACTATATAGTGTAGCGTGCAATCTAGCGTTCTTAAAGCAGCCATTTTTCAGTGTTCTTTTCAGTATTTTTTCAATATTCTACTCCAATATGAGGTCTACATACATAATTCTACTCCAATATGTGGTCTACAAGTGTAGGATGGTTTACTGGGTGTTTAGTAGATTCTTTATGCTCGTCAACTCCTCCGCTTTGTTCCGCACATCAAAAATATCCCTTGGATTGCTGTTTAATGTAGGGATAGGAACATTCAACACAGAATATTCAAGTTATCTATAGTTTTTCTTTCGAGTAATCAAGGTTTTTGCACGGGAAGAGAATTTTTTTCGATTTGTCAAGGTTTTTGATTTATCGAGGTTCCACTGTATGTATATATATATATATACAGTGCCGTAACTAGGGTGAGGCGAGAGAGGCGCTTGCCTTGGGCGCCTAATGCTGGGGGGCGCAAAAATATTGAATGATTAACTTATGAAAAATATTAATGAGTAATGACGATACGGTCAATACGTTCTTCACACGTCGAGTGGGACTCTCTTGACGGGTCTATTAAATTTTAAAGAAACAATAAATCATTTCTTCAATCAAACGATTCTGAACGAAGGAAGTTTCCTAATAAATATCAAAAAAAAAATGCAAAAAATTCGGAGTGTCGGGCTGGAATCGAACCCC
>JAIPRM010002223.1:0-31808 GCA_025469315.1 Stegophylla sp. TES_Ste_2020 | reverse complement strand
TGTGATTCCGGTTCTTTAAAGATATTGATCGAAACTTTTGGTTCAGTATTTCTATACGAAAAAGTGTTCACAGAAAGAGAAAAAAAAAATAAAAAAAATAAACATCATTGTAAAATCATAAGCTTCTTCACTTCGTTCAGAATCTAAAATTATTTAGAACGCATTCGATTTGTACGTGTAATATGTTACCTGTTAACGCATACAGTGGTGTACCTAGTTTTGATTTTCTTATGGGGTGGTTTTGAAAGAATAAATTAAATCGTTTTTCAGAACACTTTAGCCTTAATGTGCTTGTAATTATTATCAAATTCTTAGGTTACGTTTCATCAGTGGCATAGCGTGGGGATGCAGAAGGTGGGGGTGCAGGAGGAAAGTATTGTGAAGTATTGAAGTTGTAGCGAAGTTATTAAAATCGAAATAAGGAACATCCATTTACACAAATTTTGCCATTTTTATTAAATTTTTTGATAATTGTTCTAGTTTTTGGAAAATTAATTGAAAATTTGAAAAAATTACTTCTTTAAAATACCACTGGGATGCGATTTTTATTAAAATAATTATTGAGTGGAAAAACTCCAAAAGTTTTGGATAACTTTGGAAATAACTTTTGGACAAATATTTCTATACAAAAAGTATTTTCAAAAAAAGAAAAAAGAAATATCATTGTCAAAACAAAATATTAGTTTCTCTCATCTCAGATACTAAAAATATATAAAATCAGGGGCCCGGGTAGGGATGATCACTCTTTCGTCCCCCCTCAAAAAAAAAAAAACTATGCCTTTGAGTTTATGAAATAAATGATAATAATCTCTTATAATAATTATCTCTTCTATCTATTTCCATTTTCCATATTAAAATAATATAGATATATTTTTTATAATATAACTTTCATAATATTATATTTCATAATTAATATTCAACATTATGTGTATAAAATATAATATTATAAATATGGTTAATTTATTAAAATAATTATAATTATCAGAGACACTGGAACCATTTTTAACACTAGATGAAAAAAAATGTGTAAAGAGTGCAACGTGTAACCATGCGTTTCAAGCAAAATAAAACAAAGATGCAATTTTTCAAAGAACTCTGGTTTAACATTTCAAATATTAATTTGTTCTAATATATTATTAGTACCTATACATTTATACACTTCATCTATCGAATAAGTAAACTGTTTACATGCGTATATATAAGTACATGAAGTAGTTGAAGATGGGGCGCTAATAGGAGAGTGCTGTTTTTGTAAAATGCCCCTGAAAATACAAATTGAATGTACGACACCGAGTTCGAGTATACAAACGCTTTTTGCCAAGTTTTTCGAGGTGTATGTGACAGCGATTTGTAAACGTGTAGTACAACTATTAGAATATAACCCTTTATTTTCGTCTGGAAAATACGGGTGGCTAGCTCAGTGACTCATGACCCTCATAATATTCGTATCGCATACCTATTATTATAAACCAATGGCACTTAACAAGATTTGTGTTTAAACAATTAATTCATTATTTGAGTTCTACAAAATATTCCTATTAATAAATATTGTATTCCCAAATGAAATATATACGAGTACCTATTATAATAATCGTATAACATTATGCACTGGTGAACCACAGGGGACTCAAAGAACATTCTAAAATAAGGTTTGACTCTTTACCAATTAAACGTATTTGAATTAAGTTACTAAAACGTCTTTTTCTCCTTCTTTCGTTATATATAATGGGCGCTTGTTTAAGCGTGCTCCTTCCCTTTTTTGCCTGTAAAAATTCAAAATATCAGATTTTTTTCGGAATTTAAGTATCTATATAGTATTATAGTACAATATTATAACGATAATCGTATCTTATAGAATTATTAAAATCTATGCACCGTTGCAAAGTGAATCCTTTTTTTTGGGGGGTTAATTCCCCTCTACCGTACAGAATACATATGCATATTATATTAAGTGTATTCGCAAGAGTGATACACACTACAATAGTAATATTTTAACACAATATAATAATATAATGTTATAACTTATAATACATGGGTACTACATATATTTCCGTTTTTACTCAAATTTTCTTATTTCCTTGTTTTTGTAATAACTATTTAAAATTTAAAAAAATTACCTCTTTAAATCACTATCTAGAGCTAATTTCTGATCTATGAAGTTACCGGACGAAACTTTTAGATAAAATTTTCTAAACGAAAAAATGTGTCGGTCGTGGTCGTTATTGTCTCAGCGCACACTCGGATCGACTTATTGAGATGTCGTGTCAATAAAATACGGTGACGAAGGACGTGGGGACATATGGAACTGTTTATAATAATGATATTCCTCTAAGTCAATTACTACCGTGATGAACCGAGATAACACAGGGGTGAGCGGTGTATGGTCGAAATCCCGCTCGGAGGGTGGTCCTCGTATTGTATAATATTATGTTCATATGTACATATTTTATAATCTTACACGTGCACCGATGTACGACAAGACGACCGGATGGGTTTTATGATTTTTTCTTCTTCTTATTTCATGCTTTTAACATTTTGATTTGTGAACACGCGCTCAACACTTTACGTCACCGCCGACGCCGATTAGATCTGCGAACGCTTATTTCGAGTCGTATATCGTCTCCGGGAGGAAGAACGAAAGGGAAAAAGTTTGGAAATTATTTTCCGTCAGCACAATGTCGCGTTGGGCTTGTGCATGTGAAAAATACGTACTATAAAAAAAAAAAAACCGAAAAGTTTTGAACCCCGAAGTCTTTTAGTTTTATCGCGGCGGCAAATTTGCACGAGATAAATTATTATCATCTAGAATCGTGGGTCGTCGTTTTCGTATCTGATGGCATGTTTTGTACGCGAATGAAAACGATGATTCTTACGGACATAAACGTAGATAATATTGAGACATTTTCGAAAGCGTGGGTTCCTATTAACATCATTGTTTTAATGAAATATTAATTGAAGTGTATTATTATAACATAATGTTAGCTCGTCTTAATCGGGAAATAATCAAATTTCTCGATACATGGTGATTGATAATGATAGAGTGACAAAGTATATTTAATGTTTTTGGATGAGAAGTCACATTTTTTTATCCATCGTTTAATTCATATATATATATATACTACTATTATATAAAATTCTTGTTTATATGTTCATTCGGATTTAACTCAAAATTTATCCATCGGGTTTTGATGAATATTTGAATTAAATATTCCTTATAACTCCAGAAGTCCTGTTGCTATGTTTTTTTTCAGATTGTTTAATATATTTACTAATTTTTTTTATAAATTTACATACTAACGTATAATTGCATGGGGTATATTAAATTAAACTTTGCTCAGAATCGTTTTATAGAAGAAATAATTTATCTTTTTTTTTCAATTCAACGACGCCCGTCAAGAGTATCCCACACGAGGTGTGAAGTACAATTTACTTTTTAGATTCTAAACGAAGTGAAGAAGAGTATTTTTACAATGATCTTTATTTTTTTTTCTGTGTACAACTTTTTGTACAAAAATACTTGTCCAAAAGTTTCGATCAATAACTTTTTAAAATCCGATTCGCCTCTAGACTGTACTTTAGAGAGGTCATTTTTTGAATTTCTCAATTCTTCAATGTTTTTTTTGGAAAAAACTACCCAAAATTTGACTAAAACGACTCGAAAACCATCATTTTTTGATCAGAATTTTATGAAAATTTAAACATAGATAGAAAATCCTATAAAAAAGATTTTGGCGCAAGAAAATTTTGAAAATGTGAAAAAAAATTTTGGACATTTTTCTAACATTTTTTTTTTGTTATTACTCCCTCGTTCAGAATCGTTTTATTGAAGAAATGATTTATCGTTTCTTTAAAATTTAATACACCCGTCAAGAGAATACCACCCGTCGTTCGAAGTACACTCATCGTGCGAAGTATGTCCGGCTTTTTTATTATTAAAATGTAAAAAGATTGAATAATTCTTTATTTAGGAATAACAATGACAGACATTCTACTGGGCAGGGCCTGATTTAGGTGACTGATCACCCAGCTTCCTTTTTTGAAAGACCTCATTATAATTAATTACATTTATTATCTTATAGACTGACATCATTTTAGAATATAACATTTTAGCATAAATTAAAACAATTAAAAATATATATATTTATTAAAAGTGATAGTGAACGTTTATCTGATTTTGTACACAATAATTAATGTTACAATAATTACAATAATTAAACTTCATAAACTGTCCGTAACGAACAAACCAGTCATAACATTGTCTATTCAAGGTAATATTTGAATATAAAAAGGCGGATATACTTCACACCATGGGTAATCTTCACTCCTCGGGTAGAATATTCTTAGTGGCTGAGTTGAATTAAAAAAAAAAAAAAAAACCATGAATCATTACTTCATTAAAATGATTCTGAGCGGAGCTTCAGTTAATAATTATTGTAGACAACAACTGTCAGTTTTATAATAAGTTGGTATGTTTAACATATTGTATAATATATTTACATTCTACCCAAAATTCGTCTATGACAAGATATTGCTGATATTTTCGTGATTTAAGCAATATTACTTTTGGAATGGGTAATAACAGAATAATCTGTGTCCATTTCATTCTTTGTGAAAATGATTCATTTTGACTTGTTTTGAATTGTAAGCCTTTTACGATAAAAATCTGACACAGGCTAATAATCTTTGTAATTGAAGCCTTTACATAAATAAAAAAAAAAAAAATCTGACACTGCCGATATTAACAAAAAAGTAAATATAAGTTGACTTATAAACGTATATAATTTTCCACCCTAAAAACAATAAATTGAATAATATGTTACGATACTATTATTTGGACCAGTCGTTTGAGTCATGATCTTAATAATTAAACGCTCGTGATAAATTACGCAGAGGGCCAACTCGTAGAAAAACATAATATGAGGAACCTTATATTAAAAGAAAATATTTAGCTTATTTTAAATTTCAACTGTGCACCTTTATATAATATTTATAACGAGACCATCAGAATACAAAAATATAATGTACTAAACGCATCTCATGATTATTATTTATTATCGTTCCGATATAGCAAGTGAAACTTTCGTATCGGGTGTTGGCAACAAATTCGTAACGTACAATATTATTACAAGTCGATAACACGGACATATTTTCGTATTTAGCTGCGGGGAAAACCGACCGTCGTCGATTACTCGTTTTTATTTTTATACATTGTATATATAATAATCGGAGGCCGCCCTAATTGTCGTCGAACAATACCTATTAGTGCTATTACACACACAGTCACGACAACCTACGTACAAAAATGTAGTTATGGGTATTATAATAATAATAACGTCCGAAGCCGCGGTTTCCGATCACCACCTGCACGAACATTTATAATGGTTGAGCCGTGGCGAGCGGCGGATGGCGAACGGGGCGGGGGGATTTGATAACGTTTAATTTTCAAGTCTATTTTCGGTTAACACACACTTCCGGCCATAGCGAAGAGACCGCCGTGGCGTCGTCTGTCGTTCCAGAAAAAACCGTGATATCGTAACAGTTTCCTGTAGTTGATCGATTCGGGGAAATTATTTCCGAGATGGATGGGTACAAAACGCAATAATATCATTTGAACGATCCAACGATCGATCGATTTATTACATTATTGTTTTATGAACGACGACGACGACAGCCGCCGCCGCGACGATGACGGGTATGCGGCGGCCGTGTACAACACCGTCACACGCAGAGTCTTGTACACTGATCGTATATACCAGTCGTATTTCGTATGCATAATATTATAATGAGGTACAATAATATTTTGTTATTTATTGCGGCCGTACATTATTATGATAATTCGATATTTCGTGTTATTAGCTGCGGCGCGGCGGCGGTCCGTACGTTCGAGCCGCTCGAGACAAAATAGGTTTCCGGCGCTCATAAAAAAAAAAATAATAACAACAACCCGCCCCGAACGTCTTTATTATTATTGTGATTATTATTTTATGTTTATTTGCGTTTTAATTCGCTCATTATTTATCACGTCAACGGGCAATGGACCGATGTGAGCTAATGTACGTGCGAAATCGTTTTTTATTATGCTCGCGGGTCTTGGGGGAAGAACGAAGGGTGGCGCGGGACACTCCGACGGCGATAAAATTATCGTCCCCCGGAAAACGTCGTTAGCGTAAATATTATGCTGATGGGGCAATAAAATTTATAAATTTCCATACGATATATTATAATATTATTACAAAACGGACGAAACTCTTTTCTTAGCGCCGACCGAGACGCGCGGCAATTCATTTACATTGATGCGCTTGGCGGTGACGCTGTCAAAACGCCATTGCGCCCACAATCGAGTTTTTCAATTCGATTCGTTTTTCAGCAATTTAATTATTTTTTTACGAGTTTCATCATACCGATGCTGTCCGTAGCGATTGGTCATACATTTTAAAAATTTATTTTATTAAAAGTATTAAGTACAAGCGTGTTAAGACGTGTGCAGGGAAATTATGCATCCAAAATTGTATAATTATAGGGTTTTACCTAGATCAAAAAGTTTTGACTAAAGAAAAAAATTCCAAAAACAGGTCTGGCTATGATTACGTACCATTTTCTTTATTCATTTCAATATGGTGAACTATTATCCAAAGAATTTATTAATGAGGCAATATAATTTAAACTAATTATTATGATATTCTAATAAAAATATAAAAAGAAAAAAGAACTATTATAAATAAGCTGTTACTTGAATTGTGATCATGAACTTTATGTTATATAAATCGGTGATAAGATTAATATTATTGATAAATATTATATGAATATAAATATATTTACAATTAATTGATAACTCATTTATCCCGCTTCAAGCACAGCTAATGGGGTAAATTAATTTTAAATACAGTGTAAATAAATATTAGATTAATTAATTGTTATTATAACGTATTTAATTAAAATAAAAAAAATATTGCCGTCTAGAATCAATGAATGAAATAATATATCAATTAAAAGTATTCCCATTCATAACATTACAGTAATAATAAATAATGTTAACTCACTAAATTTGGCGATATGGAGATTAGCACTTAAGGCGCCAAAAGGCAAAATATCAAAATAAACTTTTGGATCTAGAGTTAGAGTGACATGTATATTTTTGATGTTTTATCTACAAATTGGTTCGCAAGAATTTAAGAAATGGTGTTAAAAACTGCCAAATAGTTTTTACACTATTTAATAACATTTTATTTGTATTGCAAATCATTACTTGAGTTATTTCTTATTAACTCGCTTTATTTGTTTTTAAAATAAAAGTGAAACCAAACAATCTAAGATCTTCATACTGAAAAAGCTCGGGAAATATTTTCACCTATTATTCATTTTAGATCTAGTGTTTTTAAAATGATGTTTATTTATTTTTTTATTTTTTTGTCTGTATACACTTTTTCGTGTAGATCTACTTGTCAAAAAGTTTCAATTAGTAACTTTTTGAAACCGGATATGCCTTTAGTTGGTACTTTAGGGGGTAATTTTTTGATATTTAAACATTTTCAATCCATAGTTTCTTAGTTTCTTTTGGTGACAACGCACATTGCACAGTAGAAAAATTTGGAACAATGAAGAAAAAAAGGGAAAATATGAATTACATCGTGGTGGACGGGTTAAAATTAATTTATTCGTGATTATTATTATTAAAATCGGTGGCAGTCAGTGTACGGTGCATAGTTATCGCGATCGGAGAGCAGCGTCATCAGAAGGGGATACGGCGGCGCGCGCTCATTCCCGCCGAAAATTCGTCGGCGTTTCCCGCGCGCGCTGACTGGCAACGAAGCCGCCCGCCGCCACATTATTTTCTTCCACCGTTATCTCGCCGGGCGAGTAGTGGCGGAGGGGGGTGTGATAGAGAACGAGATAGACCAAGAGAGAGCGAGAAGATTGATTGAGCTGCTCGTGTGCGAGCGCGGGAAGGAACGAGCGAGACGCTGCCGGTGTGCTGATGGGCGGAGAGTGAGCGAGAGAGAGCGATCGAGAAAGAGCGAGGAGCGAGTGAGTGAGCATACGTCTGCCGTATGCGGGCGGGAGCGAGCGAGATGGAAACGTTTGCCGGCTAGCGCGCTTGGCGTACGCACTCGCACGACTGCGGACCCTCGCGGGCCGCCGCGCCGACACGAGTAGACGAGTCGCGCGGTGGTGGGAGCAATTCGGCAGCGGTGGCGGGAATTGTCAACAGACAGACGGGCCTTGTAGTGGCGGGTGGGGGGGATATGCCGGCCGGCGTTTTGGGCGGCAGCGGCGGCGGCGGCGGCGGCCGGGGGTATGCGTTTACGTGCATGCGAGTGCGTGCCACGGTCCACCCCACTCCGCCCGTCCAATGGTGCGCCGGTGTGCGTGTGTGTGTGTGTGTGTGTGTGTGTGTGCGCGTTGTGTGCGCGACCGTACCGACACCTCTCGCCCCGCATCAGTCCTTTTACGGAGACCGTTTCGTACGCATTTCCATTGCTTGCGCGCAACACACGCATCGCTCCGTGTGTGTGGCAAGCCAGTCGGTTAACAACCACCGCGGGTACAGTCTCATCCGTACCGGCGCCGGTATTAAACGTGTACGGAAAATTGTGTGTATTGAATTAAATTAATTTTTATTATTATTTAATTTTTTTTTTTTTTTTTGTCGTTTTTCCATTTCGGTGTGCTCGTGCGATAATTTTTCCGGTCTTCCCGCGTCGTTCGACCAACAGTATTGAAGGAGACACTCAATATTATATTATCGCAGTTGTGGATTTGTTCACCGTGTGAAAAACGCGCCGATATCGAAATAATTCCGAAAATTATTTATAGTATCTATAATAATATTTCGGTTTTTCGTGTGTGCGTATCTCGCCGTGTTTTCGTCGAGTTTGTTTTTTCTACTCTCCGTCCGAAGTCGGTCGCCACGTCGTCGACTCTCGGCTACGGTAATTTAATACTTATACCGGTGCGTCGCACCGTGTTTTTTTTCGAACGTTTGTCGTTTAATAAGCCCGTCCGTTCGTGGATCGCAAAAAAATTGGATCCTACGTGGATTTCTCCGGGTCGAGGAGAAAGTGGTTTTGTTCATTTGAGACCCGTGGAAAACGACCGGCGGGATTACGCTGACTAAACTCACATTGCCGGGTAAGTGGATGGTTTTAATTTTTTTTTTATAGTAGGTAGTATTTTAAATGCGAAAACATAGGAAACATTTTCGAACGGGTACACTTTTGGCGGCGTTTCCCGCCAGCCGGCGGCAGTAACCAACGTGGCGCGCGCGTTGGGCGTATGCCGGCCGGCGTCTATGGCGCGCCGGCGCGCCGTTCGCCCTTCACTTTCGCGCGCGCCCGTTTATCGAACCTTTTTTCCCCCCTTTTACCGCCACCGCCCAACACGCTCGGGAGTACGAGTATCCACCGTCGTTACCGTCTTCGCTGGAATTTTCCCGCGCCAAGTCGCATTTCCCGGAATTTCCCCTCCCCAATCGAATTTTCCGGGTGTCGTTAATTTCATTTCCTCTCTTCTCGTCGTTCGCCCGCCAACGGACACACTTGGCCGTGCGAATATCTCGTTTTTTGAAAATATCCCTGTGTCCAGGGGCTCTTTTTAAATCCAGGAGAAGCAGGGGTGAACTATTTCGGCAATCGCCACTATCGGCTACCCATATTGTGTGTGCTCCGTGCTAATCGAAAACCGTTCGTTTTGTTGTCGCACAGGTGCCGCCACAATGGTGAACCCGAGCACAGAATCCATACTCAACCAGATGACCAATCTGGCCATGGACATCGCCATGGACTACGTATTGCCCGCGTCGCCGATGAGCGACGTGTGCAAGAGCGACCTGCAGGAGTTCGAGCGCGAGGTGTACGCGGCCGTGAGCGGCTGCGGAGGCGTGCCCGGAGGCCTGTTGAGCAGCCTGGTGGCCGGGACCGTAGGCACGGCCGGCGGCTGCTGCGGCCGACCACCGACCGACCTGTGCAAGAAGAACAGTTACATGGGCGCGGCGGGATGCGATTCGTGCGACGCGTGTCTCGAGCGTCGCGCCGCCGCGGCCGGCGCACATTACTCGCCGTCCAGCTCGAACACGAGTCCCTCAACATACAGTAGTAGTAGCGGTAGCAGTAACGGTAGCAGATACGGCGACCTGTCGTCGTCGTCGTCACCGTGCTCGCTGTCGCAAATGGGCCCGGGGTGCACCACGCCGTCGCAACAGACGGCAGAGACCACCATGGACATCAGCTGGTGCCAGTTCGACGGCTGCGAGTTCGACACAGCCGACAACAGTTACCTGGACATATGCGATTGGATATTCTACGCGGACCGGTACACGCTGACCGATGAGAACCGCGAAAAAGTGCAAAAGGCGTTCCAGATGGTGCCGCCGGGCGAGGTGACTGGCTACGTAGCCCAGCCGCCTCCGCCCCCCGTCCAGAAGCCCGCCCCGAAGGTCCCCGTGACCGTCAACCCGGTGGTACTTAGCGGTGCCGGAGGCGTGAACATCAAGTGCGAACCCGACGACGACTACCTGTGGACCAGCGATCACCACTTGCAACCGATCATATTGAAAGCGAAACCGGACGCGGACATTCTGCAGATCACTGAGTTGGACCACAGTTACCTACAGACTACGGGCTCGAGCGGTATGAATTCGACCAGCTCGTCGACGGCCGTGTCCCCGGCCAAACACCACATCCCCGGCCACAACCCTTTGGTGGACATGCTGGGACTCGTCACTCCGCCACCGTCAAGATCGCAGTCTTCCGGTGAGTTATAATAGTTATATAAATCATTTTTATTTCATTCGTAGTGATTATGTATAAGAAAATCGTGTGTGCGCTCGTTCATTCATGACGTTTTTCAAACGGGGAAAAAAATAAAGGTCGCGAGACCAAAGTTAATAATATTATTATTGACCTAACACCGTGTGTTGTAATTATTGATAAACGTGCATGTTACACGCTCTCGCTCACATGTTGACTAAAATAATTATAATATTATCGCGCGCTTTTTTCACGCCCCGTTACTCTCTGTGCGTCGCTCAGAATAATATTATTATTATGATATTTCGCGCGCTTTTTATTTTTTTCTCATCACAGCATAGCTTTTCCCGCCCCCTTCATCATACAGGATCCTTCTACGAGTTCGCATAATTTACCCCCGAATTCTCGTCGTGCTCAGGAATTTGCCACCGTGTCGCGGATTTCGGGTGGCCCCGAATTGTTGCGCAACATTTCATACACTGGTACGACAACGACCACGACGGCGATGAGTGCTGCCGCTGCGTGCGGCGTGCGGTGGGTTGCTTTTGTGGTCGCGTGCGTGTTCGTGCGCGCGTCGCATTGCGGCGGCGGCAGCGTCAACGCATAGTGTAGGCATCCGAACGCACGGGAGGGGAAGGAGAACGCGCCGGTGCCGCCCGAAAAACGCGCGGGAAACGTAGTTGGCCTAGTTCAAGGCCCAACGCCGAGCCTCTACGCCGCCGACACAGCAGACGTGCCGGCCGGCCGGCTCTCTCGCGTTTCGTTTCGTTTTTTTTCCTCCCAATCCAACTCGCTCGCAGACACCCATCACCGCCAGTGATTTTTTTTTTATTATTTTTATAATATAATATACGAGACGGCTACGACGTTCACGGGTTTTTTCTTTTTGTTTTTGTTTTTTTTTTTTTAAATAGTCTTCGAGACTATGCACCGCACCGCCTGCACCACCACACCGGATGTGATGGAATAATCGTCACGCGCGCGCGCGGCCTTTTTGCGGACGATCGCCGCCGTCGCCCTTGGCCCGCTATTGGCGGTGTAACGCGATTTTCGCGTCAATTACACTTTGTTGTTGTTTCGTTTCATTCTAAAAATCTCGAGCGCGCGCTTTTTCTGGTACCGTCAATCCCTGCCGCCGAACGATTTTTTTTTTTTTATTTATTTTGTCGGAAAGGATTTGCGGAAGTGTTGTTGTTTGGGGGCGTTACAAAACAATGATATCGTGTTTCGTTTATAAAGTCAATTATAAAATAAAAATATTTTCCATCGCGGCCGAACAGAAGATTCCCGCGCTTTTCTGATGTATTGTTTATTTCTGTTCCCTTTCACTCTCTCTCTCTCTCTCTCTCTCTCTCTCTCTCTCACTCCGTCTCTCACGCCAGTGTATATGACTGTTTATACACTTACTACACACCCACCCTCTTCGACCGCTTCGTCTTGTCGCGTGAGTGATGTATGGCCGCATGTCTTTTTTTTCTCGTTTTTTTCCTCATATCTGATTACTCTTCGCCGCTGCCGGTGTATTTGTGTGTGTGTGTGTGTAATTCGTTGACGTAGTAGTTATTTTTTTAATTTTTTTTTTATCTTATCGCTTGCGTATAAAATATTCTGTGAATCGTGTCCTCGGCGGGAATAATAATAATAAAAATAATAAAACCAAAAGTAATAATATTTATAAAATAATGTATACAACTACAACGATGATTAACAAAACAACGAAGACATTATTTCTATTTTGGGCGGCAAATGTACTCAGTCGCCGTGCTTGCGGTATAATAATACGAACAAGACAAAAATCTCTTGTGGGTTTTTTTGCCTCCTTCGCGCGGGCGCGCGTACACAATATATATTTATAAATTGCCATAAGATTTCTCCGAAATCATTCTCCCGTCGTCCGGCCTCTCGCGTTGTCGTCGTCGTCGGTGGTATGCGCGCGAATAATAACGGCGTTTCACTTTTGACAAGAATTATAATGATAATTTATCTTGGCGCTACATAGATGGTGTGTGTGTGTGTGTGTAATAACTAATAACTAATAATACAATTTTTCAAATACGTTTTCGTTATTTTTCCCGGTGCCCGTTTACTTTGTTTGGTATGCATTTTTAAACCACTATTTTTTGTCCGTATGTAGGGGGAAGACGGGGGCCAAATACGGGTGTTACCGATTATCGAGTCGTATTGTAATTCAATGGCGCCATATAGTAGTACTCGGGGAGATACACAGAGATACTGGCATTTAATTGTAAAAAATAATACGTAGTATTAGGTAATTCCGATTAAAATTATCTGTGAGTATTAACCACACAAAGTACGCGGGATTAATAATTTATCTGCGGGAAAAGAGATTATTTTTTTCACGTTACCATATTTTTTTTATATTTTTATCATCGTTATTAATTATTACCAAATATATTATTTTATTCGGTTTAAATGATATCATACAAACAGGCGTGTACTATTATGTAACCAATAATAACGACCATTCACGATAAATCTACCCAGCGAATATTATAATATATTGATGTGAACAACTTGCTGTACAGGGTGTTGTAGGCAATTCCCGGTAATATATTATTTTATGAGGCCCATTGTGTATTTTTCTCGTTTCGGTGTGCCAATCCTCGCGATCTCGCGTTGATTCAATCAATTTGCGATATTATCAATTTTTACATGTATGCCGGGGTATAAGAAGTAAAGTAGGTCAAAACCGCGCGCATTCCATTTTTTTTTTTTTGTGTCTGCAGACGTAAAATAACGTAACCTACCTAACGAATGTTTGTGGTGGTGTGTGCACAAAAGATTTTAACATTTATCCGTTTTCAAGGTCTTATAATTCCGTATCGTGTATTAAAAAATAAATAAAATAATAATACAAATTGCATTATAAATAACGCGCGGAGTGGTAGCAATAATATTGTGTAGGTCGGTGTACGGTCGACCGATAGGTAATTACCGGGGAGGAGGGAAAGGGTAAACAAACATTCGTGTGAATTTGCGCCATTTCTCTCGCTCAGCTGACCGCGCCGCCGTGACGATTACATGTTACACAAACCGCGGTGGTAGTCGATTACAAAGAAAAAGTAAGAGTGTTCTCGTTTGTTCGCGTTCCGATACTCCGGGGACCGGGGCGGGGGGGCACTGAAGACGATCACACTCCCCCCCACCCACCACAACGTTCACTCGCAACTTGTCGGTTCAGTCGCGCGAGTACATACGTTATTCACTTGAAGGTACAGAAATTATTATTAATGTATTAATAATTATTATTGTTGTTGTATGTTATTATTATCATCGTTGCAATGTGTTTTTCCCGTGTGCGGTAATTTAGACCAGTAAACCAGATAACTCTCGACCGCGCTCGCGAAAACGATATAATATTACAATATATAATTATTAGTATTTTATTTATAAAAACGCGCCGCGGAGGAGGGGCGGGAAAAACATAATAATCGTTCTTGCCGTTGGTGTTCTAAAATTATACCGAAAGTGAAACGTGTGTGTGTTTCGGCCATGCGTATTCTGCGTCTTCGGCGACGCGGACGATTCACGTCGTCGAGGCTTACATATAGGTAGTAGTAGTAGTAGTAGTAGTAGTAGTAGTCTGTCGCGCGACAGGCGGGCGGGTGACGGTGGCGGAAAATATTTCGGTTTTACTGGCGATCGATATTTTATACATACATACACACACAGGCGGCGCGCACTTGCCCTTGAACCCTAACCGGGGCCTCCGTCGCGGAGCGCGCGAACCGCCGCCGCCGCCGGCGTGCGCGCGCACCACGCTTTTCCCGTCGGCGGCGGTAACACCAGAGATTTTCCCGAGCGCGCGAAAAACGCCGGCGTGGCCCCCACGCTGGCGCGCCGCCGCCGCCGCCGCCACCGCCGCCGCCGCCAACGACCCACACGCCGTCGAGGCGGTGGTAACACGCGTCTTGTGTAACGTAATAATAATATTTAGGCACAGACGGGCGGGCGGCGTGTTCGCACGACGACGACGACGACGACGTCGACCCTGACGTCACGGCCTTACGGATCGATCGTGCTCCACCCGGCGACGCGTAGTTCATCGACCCCCGCCCTTGAACGAAACGACAACGACGACGCTCGCTTTTCCCGCCATTCGACCGAGGACGCCGTCGAGACGTAGGATTTGTTTCGTTATTATTTTTTTATTTTTTTTTTTTCACACATGCGCGCCGTTTACACGTCACGCTAACACTACTACTACTACTACTAGTAGTAAGAACATTACATTGTATTATTTATTTTTATTATTCGAGAGACGGCGGAGGAGGTAGAAGTGAAATTTTAACTTGCTCGTCCGTTCGTCTATTTATTCACAATAATTGCGCCCTCAAACAACTATAACAATAATTTATTCTTTTACACGTGTTTTACATTATTGATATTATAATAACGTTAATATGAGGATGGTTTGTTTTTTTAATTATTTATTTTTCTAACCACTTTTGTGTTGTTTTTTGTTCCCCTTATAGAAGAAGAAGAAATCGATGTGGTCAACGACAGCTGGGACACGCCGGACCCACCGCGCAAAGGCGCCACCATGGCGGACATAATGAAACGCGGCATCGGCAAGAAGCGCGAACCAGTGACGAAGTGGAAGAACAGCGTGAAGCGCAAGAACCAAAAGGCGGCGACGTATCCGATGCCGCCGCCACCGCCCAAGAAACAGTGCTCCGGCGGCTTGTCGCTGCTGGACCGTTTCAAAAAGGAAGCGAACCGCATGCTCAGACCAGACCCGGTGACGATCAAACCGGACCCGGACGCGGAGATCAAGCAGGAACCCGGAACCGTGACGGTTAAAACCGAGATTAAACCGGAACCTTTTGATTTCGACGAGGAGGAGCACATGAATTTGAGCGAAAAGGCGGCGATGGTTGGGGCGGCCCAAGACGATCGGATGCTGAAGATGCTGACCACGGTCAAGGCGGACCTGGTGAAGGAGGAGGACGAAGATTACGACATGGACGCGGACTTCGAGTCGCTGATGAAGAACGAGCCGGACGACATGTTCGACGACGAGTACGACGATTACGACGACGAGAACGCCGACATGGACTGGGACAAGGTGCTGCGGGGCGGAGGAACCGCCGCGGCCGACGCGTCCTCGTCCAACGGAGGCGGCGGTGGTGGTGGCCGCGGCCGCGGTCGCAAGTCCGGCACGTCGTCGTCGTGCAGCGGCAACTGCAGTAGCAGCAGCAGCAGCAGCAGTAGCAGCAGCAGCGGTGGTTCGTCGACGGCCGGTCGCAAAAAGAAAAAGACGAAAAAGAAGAAGAAGACCAAGGCGGCGGCGGCGGCGGCCGCGGCCAAGTCGCAGTCGTCGTCGACCAAACAACACCATCACCATCATCACCACCGGTACCACCATCAGCAGATGTCCGGTGGGTCCGGCAAGAAAATCAAATACGAGGCCGGCACCGGCCAGTACAGTTACAAAACGAAGCTGATGGACCCGGTGAAGCGGGCGCTGCACAACGACCTGGAGAAGTCACGGCGCGTCGAGACCAGCATGCTGTTCATGAATCTCAGCATGCAGGTATCGTTCCTGGACGACAACCGGAAGATACCGTCCAAGCTGAGCATATTGCGCGGCGCGAAGCGCGAATGCGACCTGATGATGCTGGACGAGCGGCGGCTGGTGTCCGAGAAACACGTCATGCAGCAGAAGCAGCGCATGCTCCGCGACCGGCTGTTCGAGCTGAGACGCGAACAATACCACCGGCGGTACGGTAAGGCGGCTAACAACAACAACAACAAGCAGCAGCTCAGCCAATAGAGTAGCAGTAAGTCTCGTATAAGTCGTCGCATAATATGCAATTGTGTATGTATAACAACAATAACAATTAGTACCTCATCCGTGTTTAATAAATATTATTAATATAATTACCGAGTACGCGGGCCATGTGGTGTGGCGGTGGGGGTGTAGGGGGGGGGGTGGCGGTGGTGTGTGACGCCACCGATTTATTATTATTATGTTTATTGTTATTATTATTGTTGTCGTCGCCGCCGCCGCCACCACCACCAGCACCACAATCGTAGGGCGGGGGACCGGCCGATGTGTGAAGAAGTGAGATGCGATCGCGCGCCCGCCCCGAACACCGCTGCTCGCACCCACTCGCCCCACCCGCGTGCCGCGCACGAACTGAAATTATTTTGCTAAACACGTTTTTTTTTCCTTTTTTTTTTTTCTTTTTTTTTATATATTCGAAAAAAATTTGCTCAACATATACATTAATATTTTACTATTTCTATTTTCGGATACGTGTGCGCGCGCGTCGTTTTCAATACGTATTTACATATTTTAATATATTAATTGTGTGTATATACCTATATAATATTATACTCTATACGTCATAATATTATATCAATTTTTATTATATATATATATATATTTATGTATATAATAATTATGCACGATATATAATACGTATGATAAAAGTGTGTTTGCGTGTGTGTACATAATTCTTATTTATATAAAATATTAATATGTATATATATATATAATATTTATTATTTATGTTTTTACTGCGCTTAAGGTTTTATTTTTTATTATTTTTTCTCCATGAGTACCTATATATATTATATTTTTTATTATTATTATTCTATAATATTATAGGACACAATGTGTTTATTTTTCTACCTTTTAATGAATAGATAAACCTCTGGGGAGGTGCGTCCTAGTGTACTGATAAAATATAATATAATACAATACTTATGCGGTTAATTATTAATTAATAATAATAATAATAATAATTATTTTATTTTTTTTTTAACTTTAAAAGTGGTGCGCGCGAATATAATATTTTATAAATTTTTAATATAACGCGTGGAATAATGTTTATATTATAATATTTCGTAGTTTTCAGACGAATGATTTTCGTGGTCAACAAATTTAATCGGGTTATATTTTCTTATTTTCTTATCGACCTCCTCCCGACTGGGTGGACCACACACGTGTTTGAAAATCATTATTCTTGTAAATATCAATAGACAACCCGTTAATTACTATATAGTTTTGTATGTATATATCTATATATTATAAATGAATATATTATATAATTATAACTGTGTAACACTTAGGATATTTGGTTTTAATTTTTTATTCTAAACATTTACGCCTACTAAATCCAATTGAAAATATTTTAAATTTAATTTTAAAGTCGTGAAATATGAGTAAACAACACATTTTAACGAAAATATGATAGATATATGTTCCTACTGTACAGTTTTTTTTTTCATAATATCTAATGAAAACTTATTTTTAATATGTTACCCATAAACGTAGATGATAAATTAATATTTTTAAATTGCGTTAAAAACGAGTTATTGTTTAGTTTACAAGAATATTATATATTATGCTTTCCCCCTGCCCCACATTTTTTAAATGCACAGTACAAAATAGATTAAGATCTTAAGCAGTTAATGGATAGATTGGTAGCATTGATACTCTTTTTTTTTTTTTTAATTTTTCTCGTGTTGGTATATATATATATATATATATACATATACTATACTCGTTATTATTATTATTATTATTATTTTTTTTTTGTTACGTTTTACCTGATTTCGTTGCATTTCCAAGTTGTGTTTGCGCATTTTTCCTTTATTATTATTATTATTTTTATTATTATTATATTATTATTATTTCATTTTTTAAATATTTCTTTTTTTCGTTCACGATGGCACCTAATTTAAATGCACTTGTAAAAATAAAATTTTAACTGTACGTAAAACAATATTATTATTATTATATTATGATTATTTATTATTTG
Organism: Stegophylla sp. TES_Ste_2020; assembly: GCA_025469315.1. Taxonomy (NCBI): domain Eukaryota; kingdom Metazoa; phylum Arthropoda; class Insecta; order Hemiptera; family Aphididae; genus Stegophylla; species Stegophylla sp. TES_Ste_2020. Next base: position 13,270 of record JAIPRM010002223.1, on the reverse strand, counting down.
TATTATTATTACAATTATTATGAAAAGAAAAGTAATATTATTTATTTCATAGGGCTTATTTGTACATAATGTTTTAAACAAAAACACATACAGTAATAAAAAAATAAAAATGTTAAAAAGCTTTTTCATATTTATGGATAAGGTGTATTTTATATTGTGTATAAAAATATATGCGTACATAACGAAATAATTTTTATTGCTATAATTTATATATTATATTTAATTATACCAGAGGAAGTAACAGGAGTGTTCATTAATATTAGGTTTTTTGTTAAAGAAAACAAATTAAAATAAATCATAGACATTTTATAAACAAATTTTCTCCTACGATACAATTGTGATAAGTGCTGTTCTTTTTTTTTTTTTTTGATATATAAATCGTTAAGACTTTGTTTTAGTTATTAGTCCACGAAAAAGATTTTGTTTGAATTTTTTTTTTTTATCTCCAAACAACACGTTTTTGCCGTAAAAATATAAACGTCCCTTAAATAAAAAAGAAAAAGAACCTATTTCGTTTTTTTTTCTTATATATATTACTCTAGTCTCAAGTGCCATCCTCGTTCATAAAACAACATTTACCCCTCCCTTTTTTCATTCACTATATACGCGCGATAGAGAGATTTTTAAATGCCAACTCTAATTTAATCGGTCGCACACGCATACATAAAAATACATTTTATAATATTATTTTAAGTATATTTATAATAACTACGGCGGAAAAAGTAAAATTAAGTGAGACTAATTTCGTGTTAGATTATTATTTTTTAATAATTAAGGCTGAACGTGATTGTTAACCAAGTGCTGCATACATTTTATTGGAAATTTAATGATAATAATATTATAAAACATAAACATAAAAATTCATTTTGATTCTAAGCCATAAATTTACCCTTTTATATTTATCGAATAGTAAGTTAAATAAATAAATATAAATATGTATATATTTATATATTTTTTTTTTGATGTACAGTCTGTGGCATTAGCCTAGAAAGTTGTTAGACTTGCTTTTATCTGTTATAATTTAAGTTTTGTTTTTTTTTTTTTTTTTATATACTATATACTCGGCGATGAGTATCGACTTTTCTTTTTATAATTAATTAATTTATGACAGTCGAGTTAATTAAGGAAACCCATATGTACCTCTTTATCGTTTTTACACTACAAATAAAAAAAAAAAAAAAGTGAAAAAAAAATAGTACATAATCATTTTATTATTATTATTATTTTTTTTTTTAATTATTTATGTAATATTTTAATGAAACGATATTTGATATTTTAGAGTCTATGTTTTGTATTTTATTCATACTTATATTAGATAAAAAAAAGAAAAATTAAAAAAAAATCGTGAAAAAAACTTTTGGCAATTTGTTTTGTTGTATTGAAAAACATGTAAGTTGAATGAAAAAAAAAAAAAATGGCGTGTAGCAAAAAAAAAAAAAACTCGTGTTTTTATTTGTTATTTTTTACCCGTTCTCATTCCTCTTCTCGCTTTTGGGCTGCACATATAATTTGTGGTCGGTGAAAAAACGAATGTCTAGCCGACTGCGCGTACCCTTACTGGGGCTCGCCAAAGGAAGACTCGTCGTGGTACAACACACCTTTGGGTGTAGGTAGGTACGAAGTGTAGTACCTAGTGGTCGATTAGACCGTTTAATCGTACATGGTTAATGTATTATAATATTTTATTACTTTGTAAGTATACGGTATGTGCGACACGTTTGGTAACAAAACGTCGGTTACTCCGCCGACAAGTTGAGTGGTGTTCAAGAACTTTACTCGGCACGGTTATTCACTGTGAATCCTGGTTTTGCGTGTCGTGGATTCAGACTGGCAGTCCACCGTGCAGTAATGACGTAGAAACCTATAAGTGCGTGCATGTGTGTGTGTGTGTTGACGGTCGATTTTATGGCCAAAGTTCACGCGAGGTTGTCGTGTGTGTCCGATTACTACTCGAATTTCGTGCCGAGGCCGTTGGGCGGGTGCCATTGCTGGTGGTCGTATGTAAGTATCAAGTCGCAATGTATGAAAAACGTCTGCGGGTCTGTGAAAAATGTAACAGATTCGTCCGCCGAACTGCTGCTTTTCGCTTCCGGCACGTTTTTGACACGCGTGTCACAAGAGTGTTGTCTAGTCCACGTTAGTAGGCCGCCGGAAGTCATCGTGTTCCGTCCGAACGAAACCGTCGGAACCCGACTGTTGATGAGTGAACAGTCGCGGAAAACACGTCAGCAAATCAAAACAACGATTTAGACAAAGCTTGGTCTGTAGTTTTTTTACTAAAAATATCGCTACGCGGTTAACCGCTTTTTGCCACTATTTTTAACATTTCAGATATGGTATCACTTTGAATTAGCGAATTTGAGTTTTCGGATAAAACATTAGTGTTGGGGGGGAAAAATATATAACATTTTGGACTTTGAAGACTTTATCTTTTCGTCTAATAATCTTTATCGATTCTTATTAATGCATAATTATTAATTTTTGTCTCAAATATTATAAATTTTACTTAAAGGTAGTTATTCAACATAATTTCTTCATGTTATTCGTTCAATGTATATTTCCTAATCACAGAATTGAGTATTGACTGTTGAATCGGTAGGTAATTCATGAAGAAAAAATGAGTTTTAATAAATTGACTATAGTATAGTGTAATACGTAAAATATGTAAAATACTTCATACTGGTCACATTTTTAATCACGTTTTGTATAAATTCTAGTCACTTGTAACTATTTTAAATATTAAAATATTGGTAGTAACTAAGTAACACCCAATAACTATGATAGTGGTGACCATGAAAAAGTTTTTTGACACGTAAAACGCTAATCGTATGAGTATTTTCCGCCTTACAAACGTTTTTACAAACAGCAAATCGAATTTGCATTCAACGAAAGTAACGTGTCCAGCGGTAAGTAAGTGTATTTTAAAACTTGTTTATTTTCTATGTTTAAAATCAGGGCTCGTGGAGCTCTGAAATTTTTACCATATTTGGAGGTTGACAGGTTGCATATTTTGTCAGGGGCTCATTTCAATTTTTTCAAGGGGTATCTAAATTTAAATGTGCAGGAAAATTTTATTATCGATAGGGGAACTTTTAAATATGCAATACTTTCATGAATGAATTAATTTTTTTGCTTTTATTTAAACATTTATGATTTAATCTACTTGCATGAATGCAAAAAATAACTTCTTTACTTTTTCACGTACACCAAGTTCTTCGCGGAGAACCTAATACACTCAAAAAATGTGCATATCACAAATTTGCTCACATATTAGTATTGTACGCATTTCATCAATGGCTGTCAATAAACCAGTTCATAAATTTTTTGATCGTTATAACTTACCTATAATTTATATTTTAACCCATATATTTCTAACCTTCCCCTCCGACAAATTTCTGGCTGTTTCACGGGTTTTAATACTACAATTGCCAGAATAAACGGAGCTTTAAAATATTTATGTTTTTTCTACTGTTCAAGTTTTCAACTTGTTTTGATACTATTGTCGTGAGTTGATCTACTGTTTTATACTATATAGGTTTTTCGAATATCAATAACTCATTATGAACAAACGCACACTATAATGTATTATTATTATTATTATTACATTTATAGTTTTATGTAAACAATAATGTACACAAGTCGACTGAGTGATTGGAATATAATTGGTTGATTTAATTGAGCTACGTTGTAAAATTGTATTATATTATAACCTAACTTTGCGTTGCTATGACAAATATTTACTATATTTTGCGAAACTTGTCTTTTGTTAATAGTATAAACTATAAATTATTCATAGTACGAGATACAATGTATTATGTATATAATACTTACAAAAAGTAAAAAGAAACTATCTATACATACGTTAATACCGTAAGATACAGATAATGTTTTTGTTTTATTTTAAAATGATGTAACTTCAGACAATTTTCGAAAAAAAAAAAAAAAACAGACAGATCGCTTATAACGATAGTGAATTGTCAGTAGATTGCTTATGACACCATTACCGTTAAGTCGACTGCGATTTTGATATTATGGTCTTCCTTTACTGACCTCAAACGACCCTTTTACATAGAAGCGTTTCAGTGCGTGCGTACCATACATGAGGGGATTCGATTCGATAAGAGTTGTTTCCTCTATCACGCGTGCAATATATCAATGCAGTCTCATTTTTAGTCAGACGCAGTGGCGCCGTTAGGAAAAAAGTACTGGGGTAGAAAATTGTTCCAGAAAAAAAAATCAAGAAGCAAAAGAATCATTATCATATTTTCAATAAAAGTAGAGATTTCAGAGATTAATACATATTTTAATTTTTTAAACCGTAAAATGACCTATTTTAATTTTTAGTAATAAGTAAATAGTTATAATAATATTATAATCTAACAATATTTATAAAATTAATAAAACAATAAATAAATAGTTATTTTCAATTGTTTATTAATGTAATAATAATCTTCTTTTAATTGTTGATAACACGTAATATTCTTTAATTTTCTACTTAAATTTTGTCAACTTCTACATCTCTTATATTATATAAATCACAATCATTTTTGGGGTGGCAAAATCATATTTTCGCTACCCTGTCGAAAAACGTAGAGTAGCAGTCGCTACCTTCTTTCACCCTCTATCGCGGCTTTGGCTTCGTATCGATCTAGTGATGCAATAAGAGATTTGAAAAAAGATTTGAATTTGTTGTAAAGTCTACTTTAAATCTTCTAAACTTTCCCACATTTTTCAAAATTTCCCTCAAAATTTCAGGAGTTTAAATGGATTATTATGCGAATTTACATATTTTCAATTTCTATATTACATTATATTTTTGAACATTATCTGTTTTCAGATTCCTTATTGTATTACGAGATCTATCGGTATATTTAGCAAAAAATGAGATACCATTACTATTTTGCGCCTGTAATAGAGAAAACTGTTATCGGATCGAATCCCCTTAATGGTTGTATGTAATTTATTATAGGCACTTTAATTGTAAAAAAACTATTTTTTTTTATAAATGGTTTTTCTGTGTCTATTATTATAGAGAAAATAGTCACGCCGAATATAATACTTTCAAAATCAATACGGACCTGATGAGCGCCAATATGCACTTCCATCGGACACTACATTTTATTGGTTCGTACAACTGAAATCGTCGCGCGTCGTCTGCACATGAGTTTTTCTGTCAAGTTGATGATCGTCGATCATTGGATCCGTTTTGAAACTTACCAAACTTTCCGTGGTTTAAAGCTCTTTTAATGGTTTTTTTCATACGTTCATTCGTGAATTATTTTTTTCAAATGTATGTTTATCTATATTTATTTACCAAATAACATTCAATTTGAGGTGTGGTTTCCTACTTGTCGAAATTTACATTTTTTTACCTTCATAAAAAACGGAAAACCTTATTGATAAAATAATTTATAAGCTTTGCCAAAGTAAAGCGTCCGTGAAAAATGTGTCCGCGGTCCGCCGGTCGATGACCCCAAAATGATGGCTCTGATTCCCTGGCTCAACACAGTTCGCGCGCGACATATACGATATAATATACATATTATTATAATAATAATATTATTAACTTGTAGGGTCCGGATTTCAATGCAAAATGCATATTTTTTGGTAGATTTTAGGAAATGCTTTCCATGTGCACAATTTGTTTCGTGTGACAGACACATCAAAATTGAAAGTTTTATTTTGTATTATTTAGCACTTTTCAAAGTTTTTCATTTTTAGTACATCTAATTAGTCTTTTTAATTGTTTTAATGCATATATGAACAATTCCCCCTTGCGATTAGAATGTATAAAATCTGTACATAATACGACTCAATAATCTCTAAGTTTACTTAATTGAAATTATTGTCCATGTTTTTCGAGTTTTTTCTTAAAAATATCTTCAAATCTCTTAATGATATAATTGCCATAAATTTTGTACTTAATAGTTACTTATGGTCGCCTGGACTCGGCAGACGGCAAATAATAAAATTAATTAAAATATTTAAATATGTTGGACCTTTTTACATGGCATTTTCACGATAAAATGCATTTTTTAAGGGCATTTTTCGATGATATTTAGTGTATTTAAATCCAGGCCCATACATTATAATATTACTTATTGTTATTATTATTGTTGTACATTATATCATAATAATATTACATTAAGTCGAATCGCTGACTGCACAGCGGCGCGTCCGGTCCCGGCGATAGTCGGTGAAGTGGTGATGAAGGTGCGGCGGGGAGGGGGGGGGCAATGAGGATTTGATAATATTCGAATGAAACCGTGCCGCCGCGCGACCGGAACTCCTACACGGCCGCCACCGGGAACGCTGCGTCAAGTTCAAGGTCGTCGTCGTGCGGCGGCAGCAGAGGCCTCCTCCACAGCTCCTCTGCGCGAACGCGCCGTCGTCGTCGGGTTCGCTCGGCCTCCGCCGCCGCCGCGGTCGGAACACATTCCGCAGAGTGCGCTGGGTCAGCGCCAAACGCGCGTAAAGTTGAAACGCGACACCGGCCGGCAACTACGGTCCGGGGGGGGGAGGGGGTTCCGCTCCCCACCGGAATCACGGACGTGGACGCACGGCGGCGCGGCGTTTCCAGCGCCCGCCGTCGCGCCGCTGCGTCAAGCTGACCGGAGCCGCTGGAGGTGGGACCCGCGCCGACGACACCGGTTCGCCGTGCCTCTGCGGAGACCGAAGACCTCCGCGGCGAGAGTTTTGTTAATTTCAGTTTTTTTTCCCCCCCCCCTCGATATGTCTTTCCGTTTCACTCGAAATTTACTCCTTCTCCTTTCCGGTGACGACGGTCATCGGAACCGGTGTGTGCGTCGAATCGCGCGCGTCGCGTGTGACGTTGTGATGTGACATCGAATTCCGGACGAACGATTTTCGTATGCAGAAGAGATGGAGAGGGGGAGAGCGAGGAGATACACCCGAACGGGTTGTCTCCGTCTTACTAACGCGTACGACTCGATGGCAAATTCGCGTGAAAACTTCTTCAAACTAACAACGAGAAAAATATACTCGTGACTAGTTTGAAAATCGAAATAACGTATTATATTAATCTTATTATCTTTAAACACGTTAATGGGTCAGTTTAATATTACATTTTAATGTGACCAGACGTCCCGATTTGGGCGAGACAGTCCCGATTTTCAAGCAAGTGTCCCTCTAAATATTGTGATCTAGTCGGGACATAAAATGTACCGAATTTTACTCAATGTCCCGCTTTTGTTCCGATTTAAAATAGTATTAGATTTTTTTTCTTTTTATTTTGCTTATAGTATGTATATATATTTTTTTTGACGCATCAGATCATATCAAATTATTTTGTATAGTTTTTATAATCTATTCCGAGTTACACGAATGGTTTTGTAGACAAGAACTGCTTTTTTTTATAAAAAAAATTAAGAGAAAAAGGCTATGTAATAAAGGCTATTAATTTATTATGATTTATAACAATACAATTTTGTTTAATTTTTTGCAATTTAACACGAGAAGGCAAAGATGTCCTCAAAATCATTTATTAAGAGGGGTTAACCCACCTCTTCGCTGAGTACTACCACTTGAGATGGGGTACTCCTCTTTCGCCAGTTCCTTTTAATTACTTGTCTCGCTTTTACAGAATATTTTTCTGGTCACTTTATTAAAGTTAGTGATAAAAAAATTTATCTGCTGGCCGTGAATTCTCCGTGTTTTACGTTGGTAACAACACATACACCTGGTTTCAGCGTCCGTATTGCACTTGCACAGGTTGGATTGGTGAAGACGTTGGATAGACTTCGGCTGGAGTCGATTATTAAGCTTCAGATGCGCGTGATAACGTTTTTCGTCGTCACCGATTCTCGACGTCGTTGAGGATAAAATTAAGTTTTCGGAGACTATCGCGTTAGCGGTAAAACATGTTTTAGAAAAATCGTATCATTGGTGATATCAGCCGTGATTTTTCACGGCTGAGAATCTAAACGGTATTCCTACGAAAAGGATCGTTGCGTTTGAAGTGTAAAATCGCCCTGACCAGGATAACTACTATCGGTCCATTTTTTTTTTTTTTTTTATATTATCAAATCATTTATTATCTATGTATTTATATTTTATATACTTGTACATTGTCATATTATGATAGCATGCATATAAATTTAATTTACAAATGAAATTATTAGTTTCTCATTATTAGCGCAAAGTGAATATACATAGTTAATAAACATATGATTACAGGAGATATTTTTTACAGTGTATAGTATAATGGGTGTATCAGAAAGACTTGACAAAAGCAATAACTTTTGTTCTGCTACTTTATTTATACGTTTCTTTAGAATCTAAATTTTCAATTTTATTCTACAGTTGAAAAAAATTAAATAAAACTGTTTTGTGAACCTGATTATAATTAATCAATACCATAATAATTATTAATACTTGAAATCGGTATAAAATAATACAATTAAATTAAAGACATGTATTTTTAATTTAGAAACAAAATAAAAATAAAAATTAATCAGTTTGTTACATGACATAGGCAAACAGCATATTGGACTCTCAGTCGCATTAACATAATTTGCATAACTAAGGGGAATATAAAAACAGGTTTTATTCCTTCAATCAAATGTTGGAACTTTAAAACCAATTTGAGATAAAAACATGGGGCAATCTATCACACCTTTTAATAACTTGTACCTAAATGAACTATAATTAAATTACTTTTGTTGAGCAACTAATTACGTATATTATACATTTATTAAAATTCCATATTAAACTCAAACAAATTATGTGTGAAACATCTTTGTAGTATTTCCAGTTTTTCGGTTAAACTAGATTATGACGAATTCCAAATCATAGACCCGAATTTTGGAATAGATCTCACCAGTCTATATTCTATAGTAAAGTGCAATGTGAGATAGATTGTGTCTTTAAATTTAACTCAGATCTTCATTAAAACACCAAAACCTGTTAAGGCTTCACTAAAACTTAATAAATGCTTTATGATTATACATAGATGATACAAAACGAAATAAGCTATAAACTGTTCCTCAGTATTTTGTTATTTTTATGCTTAAATTTTTACGTTTGTATTATCAAAGAATTGTACTTACCTATATTTTAATTTTATATAATATGCAATATAAAAAAATAATGTACTTGTTTTTTTTTTTTTGTACCTACTATTTACTAACGTCCCAAAATTTGGATAGACGTGTACACGTAATTACCGCTTCACGCATTTCTTTTTCCTCGTCTAGTTTGAACTGGCATTTTTATTTTAATACGGCAAAAAATTATTCTTCATACGATTGAAAGCGAAATCAATGAGTCTACGCTATCATGTTTTGTCGTTATCTATAGGATAATCATATATTATTTTGAACAAAAATCCTTAAAGTTATTATGAAGAAAATTTCATTTATTGTAAAGAATCAGATGAAATTCCGAATATTTGTATTTCTTTTGTATAGTTCCAAAATTTGACGATTTTTTTTTTACACCAATTTATACTGCTTGATTTCTGCTAGAATACATTTCTCAGAATTACTTTTATCAAGTAATTGGATGTTCTGATAATATTTACATCACGCCTCCCCTACCGGATGCTCGAGCCTCCCAAGGGAAACGTGCCGAAGTTTAAAAATTGCTGCATTAAGACTTATATAGTAGATATTAAAAAAAGCCGGACATACTTCGCGTCAATAAATTTGTTGTTTTATAAATTGATGTACACGAAATACGTAATTGATAAATAAAATAATGCATAAAATAAAATGTAGTTGATTTTTTCCACGTTTAGAAAATAGTTTTACGCGGATAAAATATGATAAATGATAATATATATATTAACAATTATCGATAAAATAATAATATAATATAATGCGAATAGTTATTGTACCTAACAAAGTTAGTATAAGTAAAATGGTCGGTATTCACAATTGCTTTTAAGGAATGTAATTCTTAATTAATTATTGTATTCAAATCTAAAATAAAAACAGTACACTATCCTGTCTTGTTCTTTCCTTTCAATAACCTCCGGAATTTAAAGGTATTAAAGATCATTACAATGTAATTGCGATTTGCGAACAATTTAAACTCAACCAATTTATGCGGGAACAAATGTATTCGAATAATTTCCACGCGAACATTTGTCACGCGAACTATTTTCGACGAGTTATTAACGTATATCCAGTATACTTAAGTTCTTCGCGTTATTTATTAATTCATCAAATACAATTATATAGATTATAGTCATTAATTAATTAATTTTGTATGGCTGGTGTTTGGATGCTCAATTATTTCGTAAAGCAATTAATATTTATAGTCCACTCGGTGCCTAACGCCTATTAATTAAACGTTGCAAAAATTCGTGTTTCCAATTATTATTGCGTTTACGTTTCTATTTCTCTATGAAATAGGTTTACCATCTTATAATCTAGTTCTACGCTGATTATACAAATTTTAGGTATCCGTGCAGTGTGTATATACATTTATGGAATGTTCTGAAATCTTATAAAAAAAAAATTAATGTCCCGCCTGTTTGACCGCTACTGGTGGTTACTTGGAAATAGTACATACTTAGTTTGTATAGGTCATACGTCATAATTTATGGTGGTACTTAATACCCATAAATTCTTATGAAAAAAAAAAAAAAAAACGTACGTTCTACTGGTAAAAATTGAAATAGGGGCCGTCGCGAGTCGTAGTGACTTTCCCGCAGTGTGTTCACCGCTTGACCTAGTGACGTTTGATTTACCGCAAAAGTCTACGAAAAAATTAAAAAAAAAAAACCTAAATCACGCAAATCAGCCCATGGAGTTTTGAAAATTAATATCGACATACGAATCAAGGGTTCGAATACTATCGACATTTATGATGGCTATACACTGACCTATAGTGTTATTAAAGTCAGTTTGTTTCGATATAAAACGATTATCGCGATGGAGAAAGAGACAATAGAGTTGTAATAATTGTAGGTATAAACTTTGGTCCGTACGAAGTTCGTAAATATTTCAAATAGTTGTTTTTTTTCTCTCTTCGGAGATTAGCTCTTATTTTTGTACGCAGCATATACTAGAGATAAAAGACGTGCGCGATGAAATCGTGCTGAACACACAGTGAAGTGCAGCGATCTCGTGTGGCCGAGAAGAGGTGACGACTCTGGTGATTTATTGTATTTTTGTTACGTTTTTATTAAGAATAGTTTGGTGTGTGGGCACTCGGAACGTCACCTGCGCTTAAACGGCCGGTAAAATGATAGGGGAAAATAGTTCGGGCGCGAGGAGTGGCGGAATTTGCTGTCTTTATCGACGTGTTACATTTATTTGTGATATATGATGCGGCTGTGTGAGTTGACGTCATCGTGTCTACAATGCACGTGCGACAAGAAACTTTTTTCATATAATATAACACGCCCGGCGCCGTTGAAGAAGTGTAGTAGTATGTACGCGTATGGCGGCTGTGTGGACAGCGCGGGAGGAAATAATTCTCATATAAAACCCAAAGTGTCTGCGAAGGGGATTTCGTGGAGGGGGAAGGGTAGTAAGTGATGGTTACCACGGTTTCACTAATAGTGTATATATATATATGTATATATGCGTGCGATTGTATGTATATAATATGTTGTGTTCCTATGAAGGTGATATTACATTTTTTGACGAGTAAAGTTTTTATATTTCTTTTTCATTTTTTTTTCTTTTGTAACGCCTTCATCCTTTGACCGGCATAATCGTATGGCAAATTGAACTCAGATTAGGGGCAGGAGGGTGTTCGAAATTTCAGTCTAGAAAATACCGTTTTATACTTAAACTCTTTATTTCAAACCTCTTTCACGTCATATTTGTAAATAATTTTTATCGAAATTAATTTACATTCAATGTAATACTAAGTCAACCGTCGCTTCTGTCGTTATACCTACTGCGTACGTTCCTAATCAATTAAAATTTTGTGTTTAAAACGTAACGACAGAGTCGTGTCTCCATCGGTAACGAGCGGGCCAGTGTCATAGTCACAGGTATAGAGTAGACGACATAAAGTTCGAAACTTGTGTGGTCGAATACATGAAATTTACCTGCAGTATTACCTTGGACGCGTCGCCGGAAATTGTCTCGTTTGAAATAGAAAGAACAAAAAGTGGATGGGATAAAAAATTGAACTGTTCCGTATCGTAACTTGGAATAAGAATTTTTAAACGATTATTTATTTTAAAAAAACAGCAGCTACGAGTTTTTTTCTACCTTACGGACTTACGTATACACGTCGTATCGTGCGTATAAAATATGTATAGACGAGAGTAGTAAATTTTGTAAGCAGTTTATATTGGGTGTAACTCATCGTATTGCATTCAAAGAAGTTATATATGTATATGTATAGTTGGATAGCATAAGACGCGTAGAGTCGGGCATATCAGTAGTATATTCTAATGAATATTATAAACTGTATATTATTCGGTTCGAATTCGTGTGTGTGTGTACAACAAGCGTTTAAGCGGCCTCCGCATAAGTTCATTGGATGTTGCCGCTCCCATACTCGAGATAGAGAGAGAAAAAACCTTCGTTTAACCCAAAGTAACGACGACTACACCGCTATCGCGGTATAGGTATGCAAGAGCGCATAGTCGCGTTGTGTAGACAAGTCGTCGTCGTCGACTGCGGTATAGGGCTCGTGCCTGCGAGCACCTATATATGCACAGACCACAGGGTGTATATTAAGAAGTAACTTCTGGATTTTCAACGCCATTTTGTTTCTAATATCACTACATTAATTAGGGTTATGATTCATGTTGTAATTTTTTTTTTTTTAATATTTAATATACTTGGATATACTTGAACTATATTTGTTGTCCTGTTTAGCACACGTCTAAATGCAGGTAATCCCCAACTCTTCCAGCGCACTCGACTGTACCTCGCGTGTAAAAAAAGCGGACATACTTCGCACGATGGGTGTACTTCGCACGACAGGTGGTATTCTCTTGACGGGCGTATTATATTTTAAAGAAACGAAAAATCATTTCTTCAGTAAAACGATTCTGAACGAAGGAAGTTAATAATATAAGAAAAAAAAATGTTCGAAAAAAAAATGCAAAAATCTGAAGTGCCGGGCCCGGTACTGCACGCATCAAAGCCTACATCATTTCCACTCGGCCACAAACATTATTTGATCTTGTACGTGAAATAGTAGGTATTCAATATAATAATCGAAAATATTGAATTATCAAAATAGAATAAAACAGATAGAAAACTATTGTTACACGTGGATTTTAACTCACACCATCGTATTCAGCGTCGAAAAATATATAAGATGCAATACAACA
>JAIPRM010002222.1:0-31819 GCA_025469315.1 Stegophylla sp. TES_Ste_2020 | reverse complement strand
AAAAAAAAAATTGAAGAATTGAGAAATTCAAAAAATGACCCCTCTAAAGTACAATCTAGAGGCAAATCCGGTTTCAAAAAGTTATTGATCGAAACTTTTAGACAAGTATTTCTATACGAAAAAATGTACATAGGAAAAAAAAAATAAAAAAAAAAATAAACATCATTGTAAAAACACTAGCTTCTTCACTTCATTCAGAATCTAAAAACCGATGAACAATTAATACTCTTCGTGATTTTTATATTAATTAGTTTTCGACTAGTATGTACTCAACTCAGATAATTTCATACTAGTGATACCTTCAGCTCAATTCGATTACTTGGTTTCAGTGAAAATATTTTATTGAAATTTAGTAGATAAAAATATTTTTTTCTACGAGCTTGTGGGTTTTTACAATAAATAATAATCAAGTTTAATTATTTGATTTTCTGCATCAGTTTCGGGTAGGGGACTTGATTGAAGTGATTGACAAAATTCTCGATAAGAATATAATATGGTATAAATAATGGAAAACTCAAATTAATTAACCGGACTTAATATTAACCAGAATAAATTGGGTAATAATAAATTAATTTATTCGCTTAAGCAATTAAAAAAGACGTTGTGCGAGAAAAAACTTTTTTCTTACAATTATTTAAGATAAATAGATAATTTTGGAATAACTCACATTTTTTTTTTTTTTAATTTTAAATATTTTTCTCACATCAATATTTAACCCAACCTTGCTCATATATCTAACTGACTTGGAAAATACTAAAAATCTATACTTTTCTTTTTATAAGTACCATCGTTTATAATGATTTGACCAAATCAGATTATTTTTACGTAAAGTAAGGAATGTATTTTCAATCAATACCTCAATGTTTTAAAATATTTAATCACACTCAATATTTTCCTACACCAAATGTCTTTCTATCAGTTATTATGGTGGGCATTAACTCAATTATAAGAGATTTCGAAAATTTCATACTACTACAAAATCGTTCGATTTATCGAATTTATGTAAAAAACCAATAAATAAATAAAAAAGCCGGACATACTTCGCACGATGGGTGTTCTTCGCACAACGAGGGGGATTCTCTTGACGGGTTTATTGCATTTCAAAGAAACGTTAAATCATTTCTTCAATAACACGATTCTGAACGAAGGAATTTAATAATATAAAAAATAAACGAGAAAAAAAAATGTTAGAAAAATGTCCAAAATTATTTTTTAACATTTTCAAAATTTTCTTGCACCAAAGTCTTTCTTATATGATATTCTATCTATGTTTAAATTTTCATATAATTCGGATCAAAAAATGATGGCTTCCGAGTCGTTTTTGTCAAATGTTGGGTAGTTTTTTCCAAAAAAAAAAAAAAATTGAAGAATTGAGAAATTCAAAAAATGACCTCTCTAAGGTACCAACTAGAGGCGAATCCAGTTTCTAAAAGTTATTGATCGAAACTTTTGGACAAGTATTTCTATACGAAAAGTTGTACACGGAAAAAAAAAAGAAAAAGAAAATAATAAATAAACATCATTGTAAAAACACTAGCTTCTTCACTTCGTTCAGAATCTAAAACATTAATTTCTGTCCCGTACGATTAACCAACCGTCGTTCAGCTCAGAATCGTTTAATGCTTGAACGAATTATTATTCATCTTTCTTTTATTTTTATTTATTTTATTATATAATAATAATAATATTAATAATAAATTATTATATATATGTATTTTTATTTTTTTTAGTTTAACATTCTACCACGAGTATTCCGTCCAAATAACGTAGAATACTCGTAGGGTACACAGCAGCAGATGTCCGAATCTATTTCTATTATTCAAATCGCTTCGGCATGCGATCGTTGAACGCGTTTAACTCTGTTTGCAGCGATTCGCGGTGAGGAACGATGCGATCCGTTGCCCTGTATCGGTGACTTAATTAACTCCGAACTTTGGCACGAGTATGAATACGAATAGTTGCATAAATAGTTGCGTCGGCTTGTCACATCGTATTTAACGCGAAATCAAGTGCGCGCGGGTTAAACGCTTCGGTTCGGAGTGTCGAAACGCGTCAGATTTCCGGGCAGGTGGGGGGGAGAGAGGGCAGGTATGAGGTTGATCCACGAGCTGCAAACTCCAACGATACTACGCAATAATATAATAGGCGTGTAGATGGTAAAATTATATTCTGTTCCACGGTGAAAAAACGGAAAAATTCGCGTTTACATATTTCAATTGTGGAACGGTAAAAATCTAGAAATGTAAATGTTGACCTACGCTATTTGTCATCGATAATGTCGAAATTGAACGAGGTTTTGGGGAAATTTGTCATCAAAATGACATAATGTTTATCCGTAGATACGAAACTACTAGTTTTTTTTTTTTTTTTTTACTATGTAATAATCAAATCAACAAAACTAGACACAAAAGAGCGAGCATGAAAATATAATCCTGAAATACAAAATTCAAAATAATAATTACTTTTTCATTACAATCGTTACTTGTTTCAATTTAAAGTAGTACGTTACTAAAAGAAACCCTTTACTTTTTTTAGATTAAAATTGAAACCAAGTGGCCAGTGGTATTATGATGATATTAAATATATATTTATGGAAAAAGTATTTATGTGATTAGTAAAAAAAATACATAAAAAAGATTTACGGTAGAGAATTTTGTACGAATGATATTTTAAATATATCATGTCTAGAAACTCTTTGGGTTTTCCAAACGTAAGGATTAACAATCGAAAAATTCAGTTAAAACGTTATAAAGTGCATAAATTTTTAGGTTGACAATCGTAAACAAGCCAACTCATATAAATATCTACTAATATATTATGCATCTTCCTTAAAATCATTATAACATTTTTTTTTAATAGCATTAGCTTGAAAATTTAAAATATGGATAAATTACTTATTTACATGAATCATTTACTGAAATATTAAATTTGTATTTTCCTTGTTACGAGTTTAAAAGGATTTAAAAAGAAAAAAAAAGCGTATATTATCCGAAGAAGGGAATCAGGGTTTTTTCTTCCGAACGATCCGTTAAAAATATTATATCAAAATGTTGTATCTCTTATTCCGGGTAAAAGTAATTTGAATATCGTCTACAAAAGGGTCGAACAAAAGGGACAGCATAAAATTAGTTTAAAGTATTCAATTTTGCATTAACGTGTATACTCTGACTTTTGTGTTTAATCCTCGCATAAGGTATACAATTTTATATAAGGTACTTATAGAATTTTCTGTTTTATAAATATCACATTTTGCATCCCCCCTCCTTCAACATGTCAACACCGTGTTCACTTTTCGTGTTTTTTTTTTTTTTTGTATTGACAGATAGAAAAATTATAGATGTAAAATACTTACAAACGTGATCACTGCAACACAAGTTTTGGCCACGTTATCAATCATTAAAAATGTTATTATCATTTTTTTGTAATATTTTTATTATTATTATATTTTATCATTCTAATTTTTTATTCTACCAAAGTTTTGTCTGTTTTAATAATACAGATAGATAGAGATGTAGATTTATATTCGTACGTTTAAATTAATTAAAAAAAAAAGTTATATTAATAACAATGAAATTTAAAATAAATCATATATAATATAATTTTATTGTAATTAATATGAATATGACATGTATAACAATAATAGAGATTTTGACGTCTCAAAATTAAAATGTTCCGAATCCATCTTTTTTATTTTTTTATCAAATACTGTAATTTAAAAATAGATTAATTTACCTACTTATATTTTATATTTCTTTAAATGCTTTCAAATTATTACTGGATAAAAATTCATTAATTTGGAGTTGTAAAAATTTCATATAGATTAATTCAACTACCTGGTTGAGAAAGTTTTTTTTGTTATAATTATTTCTAATTTTATTTTTGTCTGCATTTACAATAGTTTTCTCTTTAGTTCATATTATTAGAACATAATTGTCACTCCTGGAAGTTATTATTTCATACATATTTATAAATTTGCATGAATTGTGTGTATAATACAACAGTAATTTTGGAAGAGATGAAATAGCTAAATAAATGATTAATAAACAAATAATTTTATATATTTTTCCGAATTCAAATTTTGAATAGTAGTGTGATAATAGTAATAACGCAGTCAAAAAGTTTTTTTTTTTTTTGGGGGGGGGGGGGTTATCAATGAATATTGTTGCTGTCATTGCTGTCATTAATCGGAAATGTTAAACCAAACAAGGAAAATTGTCTATTGAATTTTTTGTAAAAAAAAAAATAAAAATACTATCAAATTTTTGGTCTTTAAATTACCCTTCACTGCAGTTTCAAGTATCTTGGGGTTAGCAATTCTATCTTCTGCTCTTCCCTCTTTCACTCTCTTCATTCAGATCATTTTATATAGGTATATTACTATTTATTTTTTAGACATGAAATCTATAAACTTTTCGCGAAAACACATGCCTACTGGTATCCTTCAGTTATAAGCTCAGGGTTCGGGGGACTCAGGTACATTGTTTGTTCTTTGGGCTTGAAATAAAATATATGCGCAAGGAATTTTCTATTTCATGTTATGACGTGTGTTTGTGATATAATACTGTTTTTTTTTTTTTTTGTAATGTTTTATTGTTTTTATGTACGACAATACGTTGGGTCAGGCGTTGATTATAAATAATAAATGAATAACTAAAACTGAAAACAATAATTTTACCTTTGTACGACGATGCTCTATGGAAAAATTAATTAAAATCGAATTCCTGTGGTAGTGCCATATCTAAGGGAACAGGAACTAGTGTATTCCCCAATGAAGGGCTTTACAGTTTAAAATTTGTAAAAGTACAGAAAAAAGTTAATTTCGTATCATGCAAATGAAAAAAGGACTCTAATTTTATACCATCTCTAGGGTAGAAAAAAACTTGTACTTATCCTCATCAGCGGGCGGGTCACACACATGTTCATAACCGGACCAAAATACAAATTTTAAAGATGTTTCATTACATTATAATAGTAAATTTCCAAAATTAAACTCGTCATTATAATATGTTTTTTCATGAAACACTGTGTATTAAACATCATATTATAAATCATTAAGATTTATATGAAATACAATGATCGTTTTGCTTTCTGAAATTGTTTGTACTTGTTATATTGGAAATTTATTTTCAATTTTAATCTAGTCAATAAATTTAAAAATTACAAAACTTAATAGATCTATTGGAATGTCGTTAAAACAAAATGTTCATATTTGTTGTACGAGTTTTTAAAAATATTTTATTTCTATATTATTATTGTTATTTTTATTTTGATAATTAATTTAAAAATACTAGTAAATGCGGTATTTCAAATTTTACTCAAACGTATTTTTTTTTTTTAGTTTGTGGCTAACATAATACAAAATATAAAAATCAGCGACCCATTAGGTATATATCAGGTTTTAAAAATCTTATATCAGAAATCTTGAAAACAATAACAATGAACGAGAAAATAAGTTTGCAATTAATGGATTCGAGAAATTTAGTGTAGATCTAAACAAATGTTGATAAATCATTGTGATATTGATCCACACGATAGTTTTTGGTCTTAATGAGGAAATAAATTATTATTTTTTTTAATTTCTGAGCGCAGCAACCAGTCGATAAATTACTGTTCGGACGACGATTCAAAATGGCTTGAACTGGAATAGATACGTACCTGAAACAAAAAGAAAGCCAACATAAGAAACATGCACGTGATCACTTTTAATAATCATATTAAGTACTTTGTTATTTAATAAAAGATATTAAATCCGTGTCATTCATTCGGATTTTATTTTAAACTCTATGGTCAGGGGCTAGAGGGAGATTTATTGTAAGATGGAAAAAATAAATAAATATTTTTGTGCAAACAGAAAACAATCGTCGTATAATAATATTAACGGGTAGAAGTTTTCGTTAAATTTATGAAAAAAAATTGAATAAAATCGTTTGTATTCCCTAAAGTTCTTTGAAAATGGTTCAAATGATATTAACATGTGATAAAATTCATTTTGTTACTGGTACAATCGTTCTCGTCACTTCTCCACTACTAATGTAATAATGGATAAATGATTATTCGATATCAAAGACTTTATTAATTATAATTTTTTTATCGATTGTTATAAAAAAAAAAAAAAAAAAGTGACTAATCGAATATTATACCAATCTAATTTTATATTATACTACGTTCATTTGAAATACGTACTATGCACGAGAAAACATGTTATTAAACACATACTATACAAATCTCTAGTATAAAAAAATAAAAGTTTATAGTTTTTATTGAGGAGAATTCCCTGTTACAACCCTAAAATAAACTTTTTCCCCTTATATAGGGCATATTTTTCCTGTGAAAATCAGTCTTATTTTTTTTTAGATCACATTAGTAAACCAAACATGAGAAAATTCGAATACATAATCTCAATTTTATCGTCTCAATTTGTTTATATTACACAATGTACTTAGGTATATAATGTTTTCTCATGTCACACCCGTTTATCTATCGTATTGTATTTATCGAAGGATTTCGGTAAACTGACAGATAGAGATGAGATCGAAATTTTCACTATGGGCGATAGGAAGGGGATTTTTTACCATCTAAAGATTACAGTATTTTAGGATTTATTATTTCTTCCTGGCATAACCAAGCACGTACACAAAATAAATTTTTGGGGGGTGTTCCTTATAAAATAGTAGTATTATACGTACAATGTACATATACAAAATGACTGAACAACGCTGCAATTAAGAAATTTCGGGGAGGGTTTGAACCCCTAAAACCCCCCCCTTGTATACGTGCCTGGGCATAACGATCAGTAAGGACCCTTTTTTAATACGTTTATGCCATATACCGGAATATGTTTTTGACATAATTCGATATTTTTTATAAACAATATTGTTGTTTTTAATTGAAATTTGGTTTAATTTAGCAATCTGTTTTTCGGGTGGCTCGAAACGCTGACGTGGGGCACACCATTCGTTTAATATACAATTTTGCGCATTCGCCTAATATATACGTATGGATATTATAATAAACATAGTATGAGTATTCGTTTTGTTTTTGGAAACTCAAACCGTCACGTTTGCATTATAATATTATGAATTCGGAAAGACGCGGACGAACGGATTGTTTTATTTTTTTTTAAAGTGCGGATTCCGAAGCTGTCTATAAACCCTTTTAGTCCATATATAAAATATCCGGACACACAACCACATGAGAGCTTTTCAATATCTGTCGTCGATACGTTTTATACCTATATCGTGCACACGTTACGTCTTATACTCATATAATATGCAGCCGGGTAGAGTATTTACAAAAGACGAGGAATACGAAATGTCCACTGAAATTTTCAAATTCCAATTTTTATGTTTATTTTGAAAATAATTATTATTATTTTTTTTATTTTTTTATAATTTCAATATTTAAAATGCATGTCAGAATATTTTGGTGGATATTATTTTTAAATTCCGAGTAGAATGAATAACCAGTGTTTTTATTATTATTATTTTTTTCTATCAACACTTTTTCTTATAGAAATTCTTGTCCGAAAATTTCGATAAGCAACTTTTCGAATCGGAATTTCTCTTGACATGGAACTTTTAAGCGGTATTTTTTTTTAAATTCTCAGTATTTTTTCTAAGATTTGAGAAAACTACACAAAATTTGACAGTATTGCTTTTATAACTTTTTTTCCAATCCAAATATTATCAAAATATAAACATAGACAATAATATGAATAATGTTTTGGTAAAAGAATAATTTTAATATGTGAAAATTGTTTTTTTTTTTTCAAATTTTCTTTTCCAACACTATTTTTCATCCAATATATTTCTCCCAATTCTCAGTTAATAGCGGTATATAAAACTAGCTGAGTAAAAAATATAATGTTTTGTTGTATTAATAAACTTTATAATTTTCAAATAAAATCGTCTTTATATCGTCTTAATAAAATCTGTAACTTCACTTTGAAACATTTTATTTAAAATATGATTTATCTTTTCTTTAAAATTCAATACACCAACCAAGAGCAGCCTACCCGAGAAGCGAAAATTACCTAAAGTGCGAAATGTATCCATTTTACATGTACAAAATTGTACATTTTACAATAAATTCAAAGTGTTTTAAACCAAAATATATCTCAAACACAATGTATAAATTTATTAATAAGTTAGACTGAACTCTTGCTGAAGTAGGTTCCCTACAGCGAGCCTACAAGTGCAAAAACTCTATACAAACTCATAATGGCATATTCGAGATTTTTTTGAAAGTGTGTAAAATCCTATTTACCTATCTAAAGAAACCTTTACCAAAGAGAATGTTCTATCTCTCATATCTTTAATTATTTATTTTATTTAACATTATTTTGTATATTATAAATTGGAGACTATTTTTGAATTTTGCATTTGTTAGTGTCTATTTTGAGTAACCATGTTGTCACCAATTTTTCATAATCGATGATCAAGTAAATTATACATTTGTGATAATCCATTAGAAATTAAATGATATTCTGTGTAAATATTAAATAGATATTATGTAAGTTTTTCTTTTACTAAACCAAATACGAATTATCACAATAAAGGTATCATTTTAATTATATAAAGATCGATCTGAATTAAATTGAGTACAGTTTAAAAACGGTTTAGGGTGGTGAGCGTTCGAGTGGTTTAATACGTTTTTGATATATTAAATGAAATAGATGAATTGTTGTAGAACAATAATAGGGGCAATTATTTTTCGTTCGTGATAGTTGAAAAGTGATTGAAATCCAACTAAATTCAAGAATGTTACATGATTAAATCTTAAACTCCTCAAATGTTTAACCACACGATTAATGCATTACAAAATATTTACAGTTAAGTCTGAGCATGGATAAAGTATTAATTTGATAATTGTATATATTATTAGTAGGATTGTGAACTGAATGTAGTTATACAATTTTGAATTGAACTATCGTCGTATTAGTAAGGAAAATAATTGAATTTTCAATGTTTATATTTATACTTATTTTAAAAATATAAACAATGTTCATATTCGATTGAATTTGAATAATTGAATTGACTCTGATTGTGCACTTCCACTCAATTTTATCGAATCGTGAAAAACACGTTCAGCAGTACTTACTAATTTACTGAACATGAGTGACATAAATAAAATACAATAGTGTAAAGACGTTCATTGGCGGAATTTAATTGATAGAAAATACATTGAATTAAAATAATAATAATAATAATAATACTAAAGCCAAAATTGTCTAAAAATGTGAAATACAAGTTAAACAAATTTATTTTTTGCTATGTGTCTCAAATTAATTCAAATTAATTAATCAATAAAATCGAAAAAGAAAGTGTTTTCTCCAAATTTACATCCCTAGTATATTAGTATTTAGTAATAATGGATTACATTGGGCTGAATAAATTATAGTTTAAAAATTGCCAGGGTGACTTTTATCATGGACTACCCTCCCCCCCCCAAAAAAAAAAACTAAAAAAAAATAAATTATCGCCTATGAACGTTAGAGCGAAGGATTCCTAATCGAAATTATTGTGCTTTGGGAGCCCAGCCCAGCCCTGTATGCAATGTGTAGTGTTTGTAAACGCGCGGCCGGGTCGAAACGAAACGACCGCGTGTAATGTAAAGCGATTACCGTTCTCTCGTGTCGCAATCCCGCGAGAGTATAACGTTGCGCGCGCCTGCGCGTTTTGTTTCGTTCGATTTTCGCGTGCAGTGACGGACGCGACCGAAATTCGAAAAAAACAACCAAATCCGCCGTCCGTTTCTATGGTGTTCGTTGGAAAAATTTTTAGCTTGATTTTTCTGGCAAACCAAAAGATACAAAAACCACGCAGACAAGCGACTATTAAAATTTACTGCGCGAGAGTTAAATGTGAAATATTTTCAGCAGTGTCGTCGCCATAGACTCAGTGTTTCCCAACACAGTTAGATGTCGCGAACTACAGATTTCACCTACGTCGGAATGAAAATTTTGAAATTTTCACACGTCTTAATATTACGATAAAGTACACCAAGTTGCCCGTTTCATTTGAAATTCAAAATTTTAGGGAATTTATTTCAATACATGAAAGCTTATGATCCTTAAAATTTGAACTCGGACCAAATACATATACTTAATTAACACGCTTATAGTTATATTTCATGATTAAATGAAAATGTTTTTTTTTTCTTCAAAAAACTACCTTAAACTTTTATCTCATGAAAAATATTTTTGAATAATTATTGCATAACGGATTTTTTCGAAAAAAAAAAATTGTCTCTTTATATTTTTTATTTTTTAAGTTCTTTATTTACAATTATATTTACA
This sequence comes from Stegophylla sp. TES_Ste_2020, assembly GCA_025469315.1. NCBI lineage: Eukaryota > Metazoa > Arthropoda > Insecta > Hemiptera > Aphididae > Stegophylla > Stegophylla sp. TES_Ste_2020. The sequence continues at coordinate 21,522 of JAIPRM010002222.1, read as the reverse complement.
TTTTTTATTTTCATTCATACATTCCATGATAAATCAATAAAACTAGTTATATAAATTCTCATACTTCATGGAAATTGCTCGGTTAAGTATAAATTCTACACATATTATAATCAGTGGTGCTCAGATAAAAGATTTTAAGCCCGGAAAAAATGATATATTATATATTATAATTGTCTAATAATTAAATAATAATCATAATAATTTGTTTTAAATATTCAATAGTGTATACATGTGCATTTAATCGGTGGATGTTAGGGTTTGGTGGATCTCTTAGAGATACAATTTCTATTTAAAATAAATCAAATTATATAATGATGTACAAATAAAATTAATAAAACTAAAAATCTCTTGTTCCGGATTAAATTTCGGTGGTGTTTCAATTACCTACTACTCAAACCTGACACAATATCGCAATCGGAAAATAGTAAAATACTGTACAGATATATACAATCAAATATCCCAATTCAAGACAAAAAAATAGAATAGAAATTTAAATTATAACTTGCAAAAATTGTATAGAGTTAAATAAAAATTCCATTATATCATAAGGTAATAATAATAATAATAATATATATATATATAAAAGAAATAAGTTAAATCAGATAATCAGAATATTCTTGATGAGATATTAGGGTATTGCCGAAATTAAATATGATATTGAAAATGAGTTAGTAAAACGATAAAACAATATTACATCTGCATAAAAAAATGACTTGGTTTTTTTTAACAAAGTTATTGGATTTTCGATTTTTTTTTTTTTTTTTTTAGATAATTATAACGAGGATATTATATCAAATAATATTGTTTTTTCATTTCCCAACCATATTTCCGCTGTATTTCTCAGTTCTTTACTAAATCACTTGCATATTTACAAAAAATATATTCTCGATATGCAATGAAAATGTATGTGCAGTAGTGGGCTATTAAGTATTTGAACATTTGTGTGAGGTCGTTTTGTCCCATGCGTTTTTTCGCATTTGTGCTGTAATAGGCGACGATGCCCAGTTTCATTTAATAAATTATGAGTTTATTTTGTATCGACATACCTATTTCTAGTGCTTAGAAACCAATTATGCACTTTTAAATAACTATCAGAAAATATGCAAATATGAATATTAATCGAAATAAAGCAATGTTGATGATGGATTACTGTCAAGAATATAAATGTGTAAAAATCAGAAATTTTCTAGCCATACGGTAGTAATGAGCCAATCATAGTGTAACCAAAATGCTATACATTATATAATACCATTCCCCCCCCTCCATAGGGGTAGAGAATTCAAAACGTGAATGAGACATCTAAATACGTAAAATAAATGCGTTAATATGTAAATACAAGTGAAAAAAAAAGGCTTTGTACCAGATTTAGATTGGTTTATTAAATATTATGAAAATATGTTTTTATTTAATACATGAGTTCAAAAAGGAACGAAAAAATGAAAAAGAAAAAAATGTTCAATTATGAATAATGCGAAGAATTTATTTTCATTTTTTTTTTTTTTTATTATTATTGCTAGCCGTACAAACACGCGGCTATTCGGTATGGCGGTCGAGAGTAAATTGTTTCCGAGAAAAACGGTACCGTTTTGAAAGTTTTTGCTCGCCGACACTAATAGTATTGTTATTATTGCGCGTGCATGCGAGCGCATACTTAGTTATACGTTATATTATATTATGTTATTATGTATAGGAGAGGACAAACGATTTCCGGAGAACTCGCCGGACAGGTTTTTTGCAATCGCAAAAAGTTTGTTATCTCCACGGTCCCGCGGGTTTTGTTGTGCGTAACAGAAATATTATAATATGATATATGTATAATAAGTACCTACCAACACCGCCGCCGTCGTATATTATACCCTTATAAACAATTTCCGACATTTCGGAAAAAAAAAAAAAACCTCCCCCCCCCAAAAAAAAAATGTTATCGAGTCGTGTGAAAATTAATTATTAAAATTAATGACACGGACTTGGTCGCACGTACAAGTGTACGATTCGGCGAAGAACATTTTTTCAAGTACGGGGTATTATTGCGTTTTATAATACGTATAATAGGGGCGGGCGTATGCTTACGACGGAAATTATTATTACGGATCGCATTGTTTTCTATATCGTTTTCTATTGATGAGACGACGAGACGGAGGGGGAGGGGAGAACGTTAAAAAATAAAGTGTCTCGTTTTGCCGTTCCCGAGCACATACGACCGGAGTAATAATCGAATAAGTCATAACATAATAATATGAGAACTATTTTTTTATATTCTTTATGCGACCAGTTATTCAGTCGTGCCTAGTGTTAATATTACGTATTTACTATCGAACAATGCGAATACGTGTATGCGTATTATACTACATACATATATCCTACAGCTGAAAATTTCGGAATAAATAAATATGAGCATTGGAATTTTACAGAAATTTCAACACTTTATAGATTTTAAATTTTTCAAACGTTTTTTTAGAATGTCAGTAATGCATAGAAGCTAGTGTTTTAACAATTATGTTCGTTTTTATTTAATTTTATTTTTTCAATATGTTCACGTTTTCGTATAGAAACACTTAATAGAAAGTTTCAAACATTTATTTTTTCGAGTTCCGATTTTCCTCTAGATGGTACTAGTGCGTGATAATTTCCTGAAATACTTGTTAATAGTTTTGTCAAAATTTGGGAAAAAAGTACCCAAAATTTGACAAATAAAAAAATCGGGAACTATATTATTTTTTATTCAAACTTTAAGAAAATTTAAATATAGATGTATATTAATATGAAAAATATTTTGGCATAAAAAAATTTAGAATTTTAAAATTTTATCTAACACTTTATTTTTTTCATTAAATTCATTTTTTTTACTTTTCTCAGTTAATAGTGATATATAAAACTGAGCGAGTAAAAAATATTTTTATTTTTTTATTTTTATCATGACAAACTTTATATTTTTGAAGTAAAATTCTCTTGAAAACTTCGTTCAGAATATCGTTATTTATTTAATAATTGATTTTGCGTTTCTTTAAAATTCAATACACCCACATGAATATTCGACTCAAGGGGCAAAGAATACCCAAGGTGAAAAGTACATCCTTTTTTTTAGTTTTTAGTAATACAGTTTAAAATGTGTTTCCAAACAATTCTATACAGGTTATAAATAATATAAACATTTGATTTTATTAGAATTAGAAACTAAGAAAAAATACAGGGTGTATAAATCTCCAATAGTCTCTACAAACATTTCGTTCAGTTGAAGACTTCTGGACAATCTAGGTTAGTGGTTTCGAGCTGAGAGGGGATAAGAGATTATTGTTAGTTCAAATCGAATAAATAAATCCTCAAAAAAAATGAAAAAGTTTACCAGAATATATTTCTACATGCCATTTAAATCAATTATATACTTTGAGAATTATGTACAGTAATTGTACCTTAAATATCATATTTTCATAATTATCAAAATGAATTGTATGTCATTATGAAAGTATAAATCATGTACGAATAAATAAATATTGTGCGAATAATAGAATATAAAACACAAATTCAATGATATAGTTTATTCGTTTTAAATTTTCTTATGAAATATCAAAACTTCCAAAACACTGAGGTTCCAAATTTTTTTTGACGGAGAAGAACATTACTTCACTGAACACTGGTGTGTACGGAAGGATATATATATATATATATATATATATATATATAACTGCTTATTATACGAATGCGTTCAGTCCAGTGGCGTAATTACGGAAGGGGGTGGTAGACTCCACGAGTACTAAAATCCCCTTCCTCCAAATTAAAAACACGCTACTGAACTGAACACGAGAACACATATACAATTCCTATCCCTAAATAAAACAAACAAATCAGCGTCAAGATTATTATAAATGATAATTAAAATTGTCTAGATTAGCATTTCATTTTTCAGCGAGAGCTCATTGGTGTTAAGCGAAAAATAATAAAAATAATAGCTGTATATGCGAATATTATGTTTTTTCATTTTAATCCCGTGCATGAATTAGAATGAATTAGGGTTGGGATTTTAATTCCCTCAGAATTTTTTAAGAAATGTGAAAATGACATGAAAATATAAAAAAAAAAATGCACAATAAAAATGGCTTTAAATTTATTGATTTGAGCTTCAAAAAATTTAAAAAACTATTATTACAAGTGGGTACATATATTATTTAAAAGTGTTGTCAATAGTAACAGTACTTTGATATAAATTTTAAATAAGTTTTACAGATAACTAGAAATCATCGACTCATAAACATTTCAACTATTATCCGATAACATAGTTCTTATACGAGTACCTAGAGTACGTAATTACAAATATTTACCTTATAATTCTTTATATTTATATAAAAATCATAATGGTGTGAAAGAAGTTTAAAATAAAACTTCCAATTCATATTTTGTTCTCAAAAACACGGAAAATGCTTCAATAACTTTAAAATTATCTAAAAACTAAAAATAATTTAGAAATACAAAAAAAAAGAAAATGTTTTTGTTATTCTCATCATTCAATTGCACGTGTAACTAATATGTGACTATACAATTATCGCACAGCAACCTTTCGATAAAATTGAAAAGTGTATCGAAATTCCAACTCTAATTATAATGATATTAATAATAATAATAAATTATGAAATTCTAATAACAAAAGACTCCTAAACATGCGAATAAGAATTTTTAGTCGCACGAGGTAAAAGAAAATTATTTATTTTTCCGGACATATTATTATGCATCTGACGCGTCATCTTACACACGGTGTAAACGCTATGAAAATGATAATAATCAAACGGTAGATTTAAACGAAACGCTATTGCACGGTATCGCGTTCACAAATCGATAGGGGAAAAAAACCCCGTCAGATGACGATTTCGGGCAAAACTTACGACCACGGCGGCGTTATGCGCGATGAATTCGATTGTATCCTGAGAAAATATTTTAAAAAAAAAAACAGCTTCAAACGACTTACCCGCGAATACGTAATAATATTATTCACGCCACGGTTGCACTTCACCACTGACGTGTCGTTTCTTATATTTTCATATCGAAACGCCGTTCGTTTTTCAAACCCCCTAACCCCAACCAACCCCGCCGTGTATAAGTGCATCGTAAAAACAATAATAATAATAATAATATATTTTTTGTATCAAAAGATGTATAAAATAACGTAATATTCGCGTCGTATTCGATGTTCACGGCCTACTTAGTGGATGGAATGTCTCGCGCGCGAAAGACATTCGGAAGTTTCTAATAATACGATTTGGTCGCCCGCAAAAAGTCGGCAGAGAAAAAAACCGAAGGAAATGCCATCGTGAAAATTCATTTTTCTCGGAGACGTGAATTCGATGCGGTAAAATGGCATTAAAATATGCGTTTAGAATTCCAGAAGAAAATGCATCCGAAGCCGTTTTTTAATACGCTGATAATCGCAATTTGAAAAATGTGCAATAAATCGTCGTTTTATCAGTGAGAAAATTCGTATATATATTCGTTTATATTCATATCGGTTTCACGTAGATAATTAATATTAAACAATTCATTTAAATAATATCAGAAAAACAATTGTAAAATTTTAGTTTCTAAACGAAGTGAAGAAACTAGTGTTTTTACAATGATATTTATTTATTTTTTTTTCTGTGTACAACTTTTCGTATGGAAATACTTATCCAAAAGTTTCGATCAATAACTTTTTGAAACCGGATTTTCCTTTAGATTGTACTTTAGAGAAGTCATTTTTTGAATTTCTTAATTGTACATTTTCTTTTGGAAAAAACTACCCAAAATTTGGCAAAAACGAGACTCAGAAACAATCATTTTTTGATCCAAACTATATGAAAATTTAAAAATAGATAGAAAATAATACGAGAAAGATTTTGGCTCATGAAAATTTTGGAAATGTGAAAAAAAATTTTGGACATTTTTCTAATATTTTTTTTCTCATTTATTTTTTATATTATTAACTTCCTTCGTTCAGAATCGTTTTATTGAAGAAATGATTTATCGTTTCTTTAAAATTCAATACACCCGTCAAGAGAATCCCAACCGTAGTGCGAAGAACACCCATCATGCGAAGTATGTCCGGTTTTTTTAAATTAAAATTGAGTTAAATTGACACTGATTCTCTTGAGCGTAGCGTAACACGATTGCGCACTTTTTACATTTCTAGCTAAAAAAAAAAAAAAAAAAAAAAACAACGAGGTTGCTCCCTTTTTTCTTTTCTTTTATATTTGAGCAAACACAAAACGAATATTTTGAATTGTTGGATTTAACATTTTTAACAATTTTTCAATAATTTATTTAATGTAATATTTTTAATAGTTTAATGAAATACGCGCATAGTGGGAAATACAGACAAAAGACAAAAATTAAGTTTATAAATTTCAAAATGTTTTCCAACATTAATAATAACGTAAAACGTATAGTCGAAAATAATTTATTAAAGTTGCTATGTTTTCGAACGTATTTCTTTACGTATACTACCTACTAACTGAAACTTTTTGAATTTTATGAACTTATTTTTTGTGTTAATTTGTTTTTTGTTTGACGTGAAATTAATATTTCCGGCCATATGCGTCATACACTATACTGCATTAAATACATTATAGTTAATAATATTTAAATCCAACAACAAAAATAAAAATCCGAATAAAATGGCTTAAACACGAAAAGACAAAAAGTGCGAAATCGTGTCGTGTAAGCACAAATATAAAAAGGTAAAAAGTGAGCAATCGTGGAGTACCGGATTCTATGTGTGTACCTTTTTTCCCATCGTATTGTGACAAATTTAACGCTGTAATACTAAAACGCATATATCTCGTGTAAAACATTAAAACATTTTAAAACTAGGATTTTACTATTTGCGTAATATACATAATATGTGTAAAAATTGTGTAAACACTTTTATTGACGGAATGTGAAATAAAATACAGTAAAATGAATTGAGTATGGAAAGAACGAGCTAAAAAGTCAAAAAAATTAAAATCGATATGCATTACCCAAGACGTTTAATATAGGATGACCATATTTAAGAAAATAAAATACAAGACAAAAATATTTATTTTTCATAATGTTTTTAAATAAATAAATATTTATTACATATATATATAACATATTTAAACTAAATTGATACTTTTTAACCTAACCTAACCTTTTTATTCATGTATGTTGTTTACTTTACTTTTTAAAAAAAACTTGTAAATTAATTTCACGATTATAATTTATTTATTGGTATCCAAAAGATTTCTAGATTTTTACATTATTTTATTCGATAATTTCATTTCAAAAATTTTAAATCAACAAGTAAGTCTAAAAACGGGATTAGTATGGGGCAGACTTGAAATTACGGGACAAAAAACGTCCTGAGAGAAGTTTATCAGGACAACAGGACGCAGAGCCGAATTAAAGGACAATCCTGTATAAAACGGGACGTATGGTCACCCTGGTTTAATATAAAATACTATTATTTGATAGAAACAAATTGTCGTTGGATGGAAATTGTAAATCCGAATACATAGATTGAGATACAAAAACTAACCAAAAAAAAAAAAGCAAACAAAAATAATTAAAATCGTGAATAATGGTTCTGTCGTGATGAACGTATCCTGAAAATTTTTCGCGCCTCTCGACGTGCACGCGTATAATCCGATAGTGCACAGGCGCGCATAACGTTCACTCGAATTGTTCTTTATGAGCACCTATACATAATACAACGCATTGTGATCGGGAGGGGGAGGGAAAAGACGCGGCCTCTTCGCGCGATCGATAACCACATTCATTGTACTTTGATGCGAAATAAAATAATTTCAGCGTCGCAGTTGTGCGCGGGGGTAAGGGTTGTGCTGCTGTATTATGTAGAAACGTATAATGCATAATGTTTTTTTTTTTCTCTTATCTTTTTTTTGTCATATGTACTACAAAAAGCGCGTGTACGAGTACATATGCACGTCATAAAGGACGATATAAAAAAAAAAAAAATAAAAAAAATGCGTCAAAGCAATTTCGTCGAATAAAAATATGCTCGTAATAGTGAACATTTTATGACGCAAAAGTCGTACTACGTCGTACGTCCGTGCAAACATACAATATTTTAATCTTTCTAGATAAGGTTAATCGAAGAAATCCTTGAAGTATTTTCAAAGCTCGAATTCACTTAGAAAAATAATATTGTAAAAATCTAAGTCGAGTCATAAGATTGGTACTTATTGTTTTATTAATATTAATAAGATAGAAAGGGTTGAAAATTATTTCGTTTTTGAGTGATGTGTGTATTTCAATATCTTCTACAATGTTGTTGAGCACGTATGACTATTTTTTTTTATCGAAATGTAGATAATTTAAAGATTATTCAAATGAATATCAACCAGAAAAAGTTAAAAGATATAAATGTCATTTAAAAAGAAAAAAAAAATCTAAAAAACATTATAATTTATTTTTGTCAACTAAATATAAAATACATATAATCTAAAATTTCAATAAATAGAATTTCGTGTATTTAATCAAAAACCGGTGTAATATTAGTATTTATGAATTTTAGTTGTATTAATATAAAAATTCTAAACTGAAAATAATTGCATTTAAAACTCATACACACTCCATCTATATTTTATACGGAAATGTATCACAAATGCACTAATCACTTAATTTTTAGGTATACTTTATATACTAAGGTATAGACTTACATTCCACTAAAAAAAAAAAAAAATTATTTTTACTTTTGCAATTTATTTAAGAGTCTTTTAGCTGACACATTGATGATAAAAACTCATTAAGGAAATCAAAATATCCTACAAGGCATTATTAAAATTAAAATTTCCATCCTAAAAATTGATAAATTACAAAAATATATTTAACTAATGTATTAAAACAAAAAATTATTTATTTAGATAAGACAAAAGATAATTTAATTTTTATCAAGGTTATTCTTAACAATGGTCATCTATCTCTAATTAAATAAATCCAAATAAAATTCCCGGACATTTAGCAGTTTTGTGCTGCCTTTAAAGTCAATCACTGCAAGTTCTTAGAAAATGTACGTGCCTTTTACAGGTATAAATCTAAGTGGATTAGACAAAAAATAGATTAAATAAATTTCAAATTGATAATTTTTACACGAATTAATCATTTTGAATGTTCATTTTAAAATTTTTGGAAAGATGATCCACTCCTCTTGAACACAAGTGTGTGTCAGTCGTTTTATTGCTACCTTGAAATGTTGCGAAATAAGTGAGGTAAAATTCGAAAAAGAAAAATCTTAAATGATTTATACGTTTTATATTTCTATAATTTTTTAAGCGTATTATTTTGATATTCGGTAGGTTGATATCATCATGATTAATATCATCATATTAATATTTTGTGTATTATATTTTTTTCTTGTGATTTTTTTTTTCCATTTAATAATTTTGTGTATGATAACGGAAAATCATACGATTTGTAAAATGTATTAAAGAAATATATATAATATGATGAATTCCAATTACTCGGAAAATAGGAAAATAAAGTGATTTTTTTTCTTCTAAGGTAGATGACACTGAAACAATAGTTTTTAAAATCTTAAAATATCGTTCTTTACAATTATTATTTATGACAAAAGAGTTTTTCCTCTTCATTTTTTGTTACAATTCTATACACGTAACCCAGAAACGCAATTATTTTGTGAGATAATTGATTTATTATTAAACCTTCATTCGTTCATAAGAAAAAAATATATGTTCGGAGCTTCCCCGTTTGTGAAAATCATATTTTCATTTCAACGTAAAACCGTAAAAATAAGTTTTATCTTATTTTTTACCCGCATAATACACGGGGATAATGCGGGATCAAAACACAGTACCACTTCCTAAGTGCAGGACTAAAAGTTTCTTGTTTGAAACATAAACAGCACATACGTATACAATACGGATATCATATACAAGGGGGTTTTTCAAATGTGCTTTGAGTGAATACAAGTTATCATATCGGTTAGTCAATTAGTGGTTACTAAAACAATACAAATGTTATTATTTGTATACATAAATGTAATTCAAAAATATACCCAAAACAATTGAAAGACATATTATACATTTTTGGAAAATATTTGTCATGTTGAACTATTGATTAAATGTGTGTCAGTACTTATATTGATAACATCTAATGTGTGTGATTTTTATCAAAAACTACCATCGTAACTGATGTACGTTACCTTATAATGGTGTCTTATATTCCCTTCAGGCACACAACACTGCATTATGTTTGGGAGAGATAATTTATACCTACACATATGTATATAATATCATCTATAAGGTTTAAAGTTTTCTTGGGGGTACAAAGAGACATGAAGGAGATGTCTCTCTAAATCAGGGGCCAGTAGCAATTGGCTTTTTTGGCTCTTTGCGACACCAGTAAATTATATATTGATTTAATATTGCGAGTGGAGTGATGAAGCTAGTGGTTCCACAATGATTTAATTTATTTTTATTTAATCCATTATCAACGAGAGTGCAATACAGATTAGAAAATGTTTTCAAAAATATTTTACTACTTTTCGCATGATATTTTTAAACTGTTTCGTTTGCTTTTTCTTAACTCATTAATTAGTAAACAGAGACGAATCGCGATTATAATTTAATTAGGTGGGATGAATGTCCTTTTATGACGAGTAAAATAAAATGGGCTTTATCACACCAATAAAGAGTCAATAAATATTGATATTTTGAAACATTTTAGAGAAATTTTATTTTTTTCTACTAAAAGGGTTGCTCAATCTCTATATAATATGTTGGTCGAATATGTTTTATGCACGATAAAACCGGTGAATAGGAAAAATTGTTATTTCAGATCACTCTGTATACAACAATGTAGGTGCACATAAGCGTTGTGTGACGGGATAAGAAGAGAAGGAGATGTCCGGTGAAAGGCGTTCGGTTCCGGGTCTGAGCATTATTATTATTTATTTTTATTTTTTTCTTCATCATAAAAGGAGGCCGTTGCCGGTCGTCGAGGTCGTTCATAATGCGGTTTGTCGTAAACAAAATCTCATTTATATCGTTTTTTTTTCCCCCACCCAGTGGTGGGCGGTTAAGGGTTGGTGGGGGCAGATCTCACCTCGACCGTTGCGAGGATAGCCATTTGTGTGCGGCGTGAACCACGGGGTGGAACGGATACGGGTATCGCGCGGATAAGAACGAGCGCGCGCCTCTTTCCGTTCTCTCCGCGAACGCCGTACAGATATACATATAATATATATATATATATATATATATATGTTGTTCTCGACCGGCTATATCATTACGAAGAGCGCGGGTCGCGCGGCGCCGACTAAAATCCAAATATTTTATGTCACACGCGAGGTGACTAGGGGTAGATCGATTTTCCCGTTTCGGCCGCCCAGTAACGCGCGTCTGGGTGCATTGTAAAAAACGTATACTTGACAATAATTATTGTAAATACGTTTACAATGGGTTGGTGGCTGCTCACGCTTAAACTCTAATCGATTCGCGTTAAGTAATCAAGTCAATGCCGGGATTAACGGATTAGTACGGAGCACCCCCTCCCCAAAAAAAGGGCCCCAACGTGTGGATGAATGGCGGAAATCCAAAACGTATGGTATCATCAATCTGTACAAAATCGAGTTGTGCATCGATTCGTGTCGTGCGATCGATTGGCATCGCCAGAATCGGTCGAAACGTACGACGAGAGTAAAATCTGAAAGTGAAGTCACTCTATTAGATTCCGAACGAAGTGAAGAAGCTAGTGTTTTTACAATGATGTTTATTTATTTTTTTTTGTATACACTTTTTTTTTGATAGTCTACTTGTCCAAAAGTTTCAATCAATAACTTTTTGAAACCGGATTTGCCTCTAGTTGGTACTTTAAAGAGGCCATTTTTTGAATTTCTCAATTCTTCAATTTTTATTTTTTTTTTAGAAAAAACTACCCAAAATTTGACAAAAACAACTCGGAAACCATCCGAACTTCATGAAAATTTAAACATAGATAGAGAGTAATATAAGAAAGATTTTGGCGTAAGAAAAATTTGAAAATGTGAAAAAAAAAATTGGACATTTTTCTAATATTTTTTTTCTCATTTTTTTTTCCTTTATGTATTAGATAAAAAAAAAATAAAGCAAAGTATAGACAAGAAAGCCGGAAATACTTCGCTCCATGGATATTCTTCGTTCTTCGGATCAGATACTTTTGGTGAGTATGTTGAAAATGACGACTATTATTGTTTTTTATATTAATAACTTCTTTCGTTCAGAATCGTCTTATTGAAGAAATGATTTATCGTTTCTTTAAAATTTAATACACCCACCAAGAGCTTCACACCCGAGATGCCAAGAATACTCGTCGTGCGAAGAACACCCATCGTGCGAAGTATGTCCGGCTTTTGTTGAGTCGAAGTGATTAGCTTTCACCACACAAGCGTATCATTATATTATGATGACATAATACCACATAACATTGTTTTAAAAATTATTGTTTTTAGTCAATATTAATTTCTAAACCTTAGAAAATATCATATCAGCTACAGGTAATAATAGGTTATTCCAAAAATAAATATTGAATATCTATATTTATAATTATTCACCTGGCACATTCTACTGGGTTGACGGGGGAATTAATGAAAAAAAAAAAGTCCAAGAGGGGGGGAGTGATCACTACGTCACTCTCCCCTAAAATCCACCCCCGTGTGTACTGCCATCACGTTAATTACTATTTTCGTGCACACTGTGGATGCAGACGCAATATAATACGGAGGACTCTCGGTGTAGCTACAATATAATTGTTATATACTAATTAGTAGGGGAATTTATGGGATTTGCTCGGATTTCTTTTTTTTTCGTGCGTCTGTTTTATGGCCTACCGTATACGGATAAATTCGTTTCATAATCCAGTGGGTTTAAATTCGGTTAATTTGTTTTCGCGTAATTTGCATATTTCAATGTGTTTCCAATTTAAATGCATATTTTGTCGTTTTAAGCGTATTATTTTAACAAGAAATAGTTGTTATTGTTTTGTTTTACGGGAAACGCGTTAACGAAACTTTCGGGAAATTATTATTAACGTTCTCGTTAGGTATTTTATTTTTCATATTTTATCGAAATTATTCACAGCGTATTATTGACGCGTAACTATTCGATATTTTTCCAAAAATAAAATTGGTTTTAGAAACGCGAACGAATGTGGAATATAATTTTTGTAATAATCTACTTTTCGCACCCAAAATGACGGGTTAAGAAACAACTACTTTTATATCTTTATAACGTTGCTAAAATATTCAATTCTAAACTTGTAATTTTGATAACATATTCAATATCGGTCATTATAAAATCGGTAGTTAATGAATTTATCTAAAACTCGGAAATTCATGACAAAATAGAAAATTGAGAACTGATTGGTTGAACGATATAAACACATACGGTAAATATTGATTAGCTTGTTTATTATGGAGAAAAAAAATGATCAGCAAAAATCATAAAACGATTTAAAAGAAGTTATGAGCAGTACTGCAATGCGCAGAGGCGTGACGAACGTTGATTTTAGAGGCAATTGCCTCTGAGATTTTTAGAAGGTTTGGGGGTTGGTGTCCAAATTTATATTTTGTAAGTACTCGAGGTACAGCAACAAACACGAATTACATAAGTAGGAACTACCAAATGATGATGATTGATATTATAATAACACTGCAAGCACATGCAAAACTCTGCATCAATGATCTTAAATCATCGCTTAAAAATGAAACGATTAAATTTAAATGTTATAATGCTAATTTACTTAGATACTTAGGTTAAACTATTACTCTATTATGTTTTTATTATTAAATGAAAATTATTACAGAAAAACGCATCTATATACGTACATTGTTTTAAATAAACTATTAATAAATATTTGAAAAAATTGAAGGTGGTTTTTTTTGCGATATTTGAGGTTTTTTTATGGGCGGGTGGTCATAAAATATTTTGGCCTCTGAATAATTTTGAGTTCGCCACGCCACTGGCAATGCGATTTGTGATTTATGTAATTTTTTCATTAAAATAGATAGATATTAAACTAACAAAAGAGGCTCTTTTAATAATCACTTTAAATTTTACATCACTTTACAATCTCAAAGGAACAAAAAAAGAAAAACATACAAATTGTCGATTCGAATACTTTAAATACAATAGTAGGTGTACAAGTGGTACGCAAATTCAATTATTTTTTATTATAAAATGTAAGATATATATATATATTTATATGAAATAACAGGGATGGTTGTTGAGAAGAGGCTAGTGAGCAACCACAGAATTCGAGAAATGTGTAAGTGCTACGGACGGGGAAAAAAGTTCTTGATTGCCGTCGAGTGTTCGGAGAAAATACAAGAGAAAAAAAAATACAATATTAATTTTCGGAAATATATTATGTTTTATCTCGAGTATTTGCGTCCGACAGTAAAAACTATCGAAGTATTCTGTGTTAAAAAAAAAAACGTCGGGAAATAGATACGATGTTATTTAGTAAACGCGACTCGCAAATTTAATAATTTAAATATTTTCAATGGAAACACGTGCGTTTTGGTGAATTCTGGGATCGCCTCCACGTGTATATTCCAATTATTTTCGACGCATTTAGCTCGCCGATACTTCGTTAGCACGGTCCGGTGAGAGGAATTCCCCCCTCCCTCCCCGAACTTCCAAAATGATATTTTAACAATTATTATTATTATGTTGTAAATAAATATTTCATTGGTATTCCGATTTCTGTCTGTATAGATTTATGAATTTCAAATAGTCAAAGTATTAAAACAATAAAAAAAAAAAAACAAAACAATACATTAATTGTAATGCACACTTTTGTAATGATAAATTGAGCTGTGAATTTAATGTATTCGAAAAATTCGCTTGAAATACCGAACAATATAGTATAAAATACGCTTGATATTATTATTATCGAAAATCACAATTATTTAAAAAATGAAAAACATTGTTATTATATTAGTAAGAAATAAACGTATTTTTGTTTATGTTTATGTTCGTATTAATTTTACGTAAATAAATGACATTCAATTTATTTATGTATGAAAAGACGTATTGATTATTTTTAAATCGATTTGACTCTCATTCAATAGTTTTACTCTATCTATTGTAGAATTGTGACAAATCATATCATGAGCAAAATATTTTGAATCTAAGATATTACTTTTTAAATTTAAATATGACGTATTTACACTATACAGCACATGTAAAATTAAAAATATTCGTATAGATATATCAAAGATGTTTAAAAAAATGGAATTTTATGAAAAAAAAAAAAAATAAATAACAATATTAATTAATAAAAAAAAAATATAAAATGAAATTAAACAGGAAAAATTCAGTTTAAGGCAAACAAATTACCTAAAAAATTAAAATCATCAAAAACAGTTTCAAAATCAAATTTTTTGATAGGTACATGATTTAAATTTTGTATTTAGGGAAAATTACGTGTGTTTTAATCAGTTAACAAAAAATGTTCACTTTCTATGAAGCATTGGTGGTTTTGGAACTTTAGATAAAGGGGAGGAGGGGAAATATTATTCGGTACATATATATGTATATATAAACTTACTTATAAAATATTTCATATGTCATATTATATAAAAAATGAAAAGCTGGACGGACAATCTTAAGCATTTTTTTATTCTTCGAATAGAACAATATTGTAGGCACTTTAGATTAATTTAAATTTGAAACTATTGATAAATTGATTTCATAAAAAAAAAAAACTTTTAGTGAAGTTTGGTTGATAATTTGATCATAATGCTTATAAAATAAAAATGAAATATAGGAGTATCTTAAGAAATTTCATATTTATCTCATATTGAAGAAAAGTAAAAGTGAATACCATCCATTCTATCTATGTTTTAAGTTTCATAATTAATGGCTCGACCTATAACCTACTTTTTATAATATGCATATAAATTTGGAATTTAAAACATTTCTATACTTAACTTCAAAAGATCAACTTTTTTTGAAAATGTTATCAAGTCTGAATGAAATGTTTTTTTTCTTCTATTCAAAATACCAAATTTCAAAAGAAACAAAATTGGTAAATAAAGAATTAATTAATTTAAATAGTGCATAATATAAATGATAGTTTTAATAATATTATTTAGTCATAATTATATTAATTTTAACTTTTGAGTTGTAACGCTTCCAAAATTATTGATAATTATAACAACGCATATGGTAAAAAAAAAAATCAGGGGAGAAACTGCCCCAATGACCCCAATCTCATCCCCTAAACGTCACTACTGTAATGAAGTCATAGTCCAAGTAACGTTCAAACATAAAATCACATCGTATTATGTAGTACTTTAATTTTTGGCGTTTATCATCAATCTTATCACGCCCCTCCCCGGTGAAATGTCTCGTCCCCGCTAATAGGCGAGTTATCATTATGATAATTCGGTAAATCAAACGGGGGATTTTGTCACGCGGCCGTGACGTTTCTGTAGGAACATCGAATTATTACCACCGAAGATCGTGTTTGAACAGCGACACCCCACGCCGCCGAGTACACGCGTTAAGTCATCGAAATACAATATTGACACATTATATTATTATTACGAAAATCGCGTTGTTCCGCGTTTAGCTTAACTGTAAACCGTCGTCGTCGTGTTGTCGTTGTTGTTGTTGTTGTTATTATTATTATTATTATTATTATTATTAATATTTTAATGCGATAATTGCGACGGCGGCTTTCGCGACGTATTTTCGCAACGTTAATTACCGCGTTCGACTCGGTTTTCGTCCGCTAATTAATGCGCGTTGCCGTTTTTAACATCACACGAAAATGTCGTATTGTTTGATGTCGATTTATTTTCTCCTCGCGCGATCGGAAATAGCGAACGCGTCTCGTCGGCTGTAGGCACGAGGGGGGGGGTGCGACGATGTGATGAATTTGCATTATATAATTTCGCTCCCCCAACGCTTTTACGCGCCACGCTCGTGTTTACGGAAGTGCCACTGTAAACACTTTAATTTATTCGTTGACTATAATATAGATCCGCAGTACGTATTCACCCTCAATGTCGACACGCAACATGCGACATTGGCTCGTTTTAACGTTTCGCACCAAAAATATATATTTTTTTAATTTCAATCATAAGAATAATAATAAAATTATCGATTTTTTCATCATATTATCAAAACGTAATGTTCTTAATCATTATCTATGTTAGGTACGTATTAATATTGTGCATAACTAGGGCCGGGATTCTAATGCCCTTAAAAATCGCTAAAAATGATCTAAAAAAATATCAATGCAAAAATGACTTAAAAAACTTAAAAAATTCAGTCGAAAAATGTCTTTAAAATTTATCTATAATAGCTTAAAATTAAAAAAAAATTATATGACTGGTTAAAGGTATTGTCAGGCGTCTGTATCGATTTTAATGTTCTAGACTTCTGGCATATCGCTATGCTGGAAGGCAAGATAAGAATTTATATAAATGTAATGTATAAGAATAATTGTGGATAAGATGTTATTTCATCTATCGTTAGCGTATAAAATAAATCGCATATTATAAGTTATTAATAAAATTTTGAATTTGAATTTAAGGCCAAAAATGACCTAAAAATCTATAAAATGACCTAAAAATGAAAAAAAAATGACCTTAAAATCAAATATTGTCGAAAAATGCAAAATAAAATTTTTTATTCTAATTGAAAAACACCTAAAACATATTTATAACGAAAAGAGCATCGCACAGAAAGCTTCGGAAAACAATGCAAAGTGCATCTAAATTCCAACCCTACAATTAATAACCGTTCACATTTCAAAAATTTTCATAAATTGCAAAAGGTTTAATGTCATTAAGGAACAAGAGCCGGCTAAATCGAACAAATAAACATGTTAGCATTCCAAAATATTTATATTAATGACTAGATTGGTATGTAACCGACTGTAATCAAGAGATTAGCTCTTGTGACTAGCTCCGTGATTAGCACGCGGTTAAAACAACAATACAAATCACATCGCTTTACATTAAAAAATGTATTTTATTTTAAACACAAATATAATATTGTTAGAAAAAGTCGGACATATTTCGCATGATTGGTGTTCTTCGCACGACGGGTGGGATTCTCTTGACGGGTGTATTGAATTCTAAAGAAACGATAAATCATTTTTTCAATAAAACGATTCTGAACGAAGGAAGTTAATAATATAAAAAAATAAATGAGAAAAAAGGATGTCAGATAAATGTTCAAAATTTGTTTTCTTTACATTTTCAAAATTTTCTTGTGCCAAAATCTTTCTTATATTATTTTCTATCTATGTTTAAATTTTCATATAGTTCGGATTAAAAAATAATGGTTTCCGAGTCTTTTTTGTCAAATTTAGAGTAGCTTTTTCTAAAAAAAAAAAAAAATTGAAGAATTGAGAAATTCAAAAAATGACCTCTTTAAAGTACAATCAATAGGCAAATCCTATTTAAAAAAGTTTCTGATCGAAACTTTTGGACAAGTATTTCCATACGAAAAGTTGTACACAGAAAAAATAAAAAATAAACATCATTGTAAAAACACTAGCTTCTTCACTTCGTGTCAGAATCTAAAACATTGTTCAAGCAAGAAACTTTAAATGGATATCAAATGCATTAAATTGGATTTTTAAGTGTTAATGAAAACATTTTAAACGTTAACATATGCAATTTTAAATGCGAGACGAGATAATTCAAGTAAGGGTTTTAAATTATTTGTTTTAAACACTTTTTTTCATTCTGCAGGTTATATTAAATTTTCATTATATTATCAAACATCTCAAATTTCATAGGCAGAAAACGATGATTTTTTCTGAAATTTTGTATTTGCCACAAAAGTCGACAATTTTTTTTACATTTGTTTCCAGTTATCACTATGCTATTGTTGATAATGGATGGACATGAGTTTTTTATGGTATGCAATTTGACAATACTAATAAGCAACTAAAACCGAGTTAATTTGAAATCTGTTTTTTTCTTGTAAAAACGACCACTTTAATGTTCGGTATGTCAGAATTACCTACCGTAAATATTTGAAGGACGATTGGATCAAAAACAAATGCTTACAGGAAAATAATTATTATCTCTGTAAAACCACTAGCTACATCATTTGATTCCCTCAGAATCCGTCTCGCAATACTCCGAAACGACATTATAATATTATAATAATAATTATTGTTGTTGTGCAAAAGCGTTTTTGATCGAAGAAAAGAACAAACGAACGTTATAATATTACGCGTGAGCGCATTTCTACGTATGCACCTGCGTTCTTTTGAGGTAGATTACTTTCCAAATCATTTGAATTAAAACATTTCCAGAGAAGGCGTGCCGTGTAGACTGCATAAATACTCGCGTATATTATAACGACGTTATACCTTTGTATATTATTAGACCTTTGTATATTATTAGACAATGTGCACTCGGCTCAATGCACAAGGGCCTACAGAAGCAGTATTATTCTTTCATTACAATTAATTCGACGGAAAAAGAAGATAATTTACACATCATCATTTCGTGACCGCTAAATCTTTCGTTCCACTAAGGAATTTAAAAAATTACTAAAACAAAAACGATATTAATATGAAAATTGTATTTCTAAAATATCCGTATTTATCTCAAAATAGGACAAATTTTCCATGAAAGTTTTAACCAGTCGATGCTACGCTATTTTTGAACAAATTGATAAACAAAAAGAGCTTCTAATATACTACGCGTTTTTTATGGCAGAGGTTTTCAAAATGTGAACATCGTGGCTCCCAGGGCCATAGTGAGTCTTTACATGGAAGCCGCGAAATAAAAATCTCAAAAAAGGGAAAAAATACCGATAGTTAGTCACCACTCATTGCTGCACGCAAATGCATTTAGAATTTCGTCCGGTTTTTCTTGACTCATTTTTCTTTCACAGTAAGTCTTCGTCGTTTAACAACACTATTCTCAACAATGTAACTAGAACAACTGAAAATCGCCAATACCTTTCATCTAACTCCGTTAAAAAGTATTTCACTTCTCTCGTTATAACGATAAGATATAATTTCCATTAAATTTAATTCTGCAGCAAACATTATTTCCCAAATCGTATCGTGCTTTCAACTTCTCAATAAAATTTTAATTATTGCGTAATTTGTTTAGTTTTTGGGTGTTTTAACTTGGATGGTAAATGATATTTATCCAGAACTATAGTTTTGAAACATTTTGTAATTGAAAAAAAAAAAAAAAATTGCTTTTGGAAAAAAGAATCACCGAAATATTGAAAAGAAACGAAGAAGTAATGTGTTGAAAAAGTTTGAATCCCTCTAGTTAACGGTATATTTGAATGTTTTTACTCAAATTTCAGGTCGTTTTGTTGTATTTTTTTTAATAAACTGTTGATAATATGTGAAAAAATATGATTTTAAAAAATATGCTAAACGTAATCATTATCCGAGCATGATTTTGATTGAAATAGGTGTCTATATTTTGAAAATTATAAAACAAGACATAAAAAAAATCAGTTCAGTTATATCAGTTTGGAAACATTATCATACTAGTTTTCTAATATTTTAAAATAAACGCGTATAGAAACTTATTTATTAAACTGTAATCCAAATATAATTTAGAAATTTGGGAAACACAATTGTTAATAAACGCTGCGTAATCATGACCACAAATCTAGGGGATGATGGCTTTTTGCAACTTAATATTTTCTTGGATGAGTTCATATACTTGGAAGAATGTACCTACTATTATCTCTAATTATTTTCATCACACAGTAATTTCTTATGAATATAAAAAATCCAAATTTTTCTAATTTGATGCAATTAAATCAAATTTTATAAATCTTTTTTATTACTATAAATTATAGGATGCTGGATTTAACTGCAAAGTTTTGAAAACATAATATAAGTCAATGTGTTCACCTGTGCATAGTATTCGAGAAATTTTAAAGTTAGAAGTGGAGAAAATAAGCAAATATTAAAAATAAATAAATGAAGAACTCATTTATTAGACAGCAATCAGATATAAAAATCTTAATGCAATATGAGTATAATTTATACATATTTGTAATTTTCAATATATATATTATATAAAACAGGGTTAATGGCGTCATGTAGGAAGTTTCTCAGGACAGATCCTTACGAATTTAAGGACACGCCTTTGTAAAACATTACGTACGGTCACTTTAAAATTGGAAGATATGTCTGCGGGTGAAAAAAAAAACAAATCGTTGAAAAACAACTAACCGCTGCTATTCTTTGCTTTGTTCAAACGTATCTCGAAATATGACAAAACAACTTTACATTAATTATTATTATTATTATTATTATAATACGGGCAAGCCCAATGGTTAATTTACAAATTAACTTAAACTATACAATTAAAGAAAAAAGAAAACATAAGTGAAAAAGAGAGAAAAATAAAATTAAATGTAGTAGTACATAGTAAGATATAACATAATTAACTAAGACAAGAAGGAGGGTTTAGCATTGGCAATTTTCATCATTCTCGTAAGGGGTTCGTTGGCAGCATAGTTAGTTACAGAGACGGGGACATAGAAAGAGTAGCTAGAGCGT
>JAIPRM010002221.1:0-31821 GCA_025469315.1 Stegophylla sp. TES_Ste_2020 | reverse complement strand
GAAAGATTTTGGCGCAAGAAAATTTTGAAAATGTTGGACATTTTTCTAACATTTTTTTTTCTCATCTATTTCTTATATTATTAACTTCCCTCGTTCAGAATCGTTTTATTGGAGAAATGATTTATCGTTTCTTTAAAATTCAACACACCCGTCAAGAGAATCCCACCCGTCGTGCGAAGTATGTCCGGTTTTTTAATTATTATAGTTCAAAATATTATGTTTAAATATTAAATCAAACTCGTAGTAGTAATTGATCCGAATGAAAAAAAAAATATATATATATATATATATTACTGGAGAATAGTTAGACTTTTGAGTAGGTAATTGAAAAAAATAAATAAAAAGTGTGTACTTCGCTAGTGAAACCCTTGTAAAATGTTTAATTATTCGTCTGTAAGAAATTTTATTAAACCAAAATATTCGCAATGAAATTCTCTATCTAGATACCAAATTTCAAAACAATCGGTTTGGCCAACTTTCCTATATGTACGTTAAAATGCGTAATTTTAGGTAAAACTAACGCATTTCGTTGAAATTCTAACTTCAAACGGGTATAAAAAAAAAAATGTTGACATACGATATTTGAGATTTTTTGAGGTCAATCGGACATATATGTCAGTGAGGTCATATTAAATTTTCAAGTCTTAATATCAAAAATCAAAAATTGTATTACATAAAAACTAACAAAAAATGAGAAATTTCCGAAATTATCAAAATTCCGTACTTAACTCAAAATTGATCGATTTATGAAAAATGTTCTCGTAACTATTTTTAGTGGTTAGTGAAAATATCAAGTCCCCAGCTACATTATTTTAGAAGTTATGTCAAAAAGTAATTTTCAATCTTACGGAAATTTCGGTAATTGCGTATTTTGCCTTTTTTTGTCAATTTTTTTCCAGTTTTTTCGCGTTTTCAAAAAAAATATTAAGAAATTTGAAAAATGACCTCTTTAAAGTACCATTTGGGTTCGATTTCCTATCTATAAAGTTACTGATCGAAACTTTTGGACGAGTATTTCTATACGAAAAAGTGTTGACAGAGGAAGAAGAAAAAAAAAATAAACATCATTGTAAAAACGTAAGTTTCTTCACTACATACCCCCCACTAAGAGTGTCTGACCCGAGGAGCGAAGGATACCCCATGGTGTGAAGTATGCCCGGCTTTTTATATTGTTATATCAAAACGTATATATTTATTTATTTACGACAATATATTATTGAATTTCATTTCATATTTTTCTATACACATATATTATTATTACATTGACAAAATGTACAAAAATCGACGCCGCAGTGGTCAGTAAAGTGACCGCGGAGAGTAGTTAAGTACTAAAAGCCGTTCGTGCGCACCGATCTCAATTAGATGGGTTCGCGTTTTTTTCTTTTTTTTTTTTCGTTTCGCGCCCCATAATCTTCGCCCGTTCGTCAGTGATAATTTATGTCGTATACGCCCTCTGCGACAGAGCCGTTGAAAGCATTAGAAAGTGAAGAAAAAAAGAACACAACATAAAAGTGCCATTTTCCCCCTAGATACATAAGTGGGGCGGGGGGAGGGGCTTGGCGGTGGCGTTAGGTTTCGTCCAAAACGACCGTACACAACGTTTTTACGATCTATTCGTCTCTTTAAAAAAAATATTCAAATTTTCTTACGACTATTTTAGAGATGAACATCCCAACATTCCATCCCCAACACACCACCCGTCAAGAGTATCCGACAAGGCGTGCGAAGAATACCCATGGTGTGAAATACATACGCCTGGCTTTCTTGGCAGTGCTTTATTTATCTTTGCTTTTTATTTTTAACTTTACTTTTTGTAATACAATAAATAGAAAAAAAAAATACAGTTTTACTGAAAATAAAATAATTTTGACGAGAAAAAAAAAATACTATTAGATAGAACATATTTTTCAAATTTTTTCAAAAATTTTCTCTCACCAAAATATTTTTCATATTATTTAACAATCTATGTTGAAATATTCTTTACTTATTGCGTATTCCATTCGTTAAAATCGTTTTGTACCTAAATGTGCACGATTTACCCCGAACTGGTATAATTATATTAGGGGTCGTTTTGAGTTTGAGACTCGTAGAGTTAATCTAATTAATAATTAATTAGTTTAAAATATATTATTTACTGTGACATAAATACATTTTACCCGTTAAAATCGTATTATCGAGGGAGTTTTGGAACAAAATTTCATACAAGACAAACGGAATAATTAGTATTGTATTAATTAAAATATAATAATAATAATTATATCGCTTTGACGTAGATCTACAAACTTTTCGCGTGCGATAAATCTATCCGATGAGTTTGTTTGTGGTTTCACATTTAGTACAAAATGTCATTAATTACTGAGTTGCGTTGTAGTTATATATTATTAACACGATTATTGTACGAAATAAACACGAGCTCTTAAATTGAACGTATAACCACGACGAAATCTCGATTGTCATTACAATATATTATTACTGTCCATTAAACGTTCAATGTTCGATCGCGTTCATGTGAAAAAAAAATTTTGGACATTTTTCTAACATTCTTTTCTCTCATTAATTTTTTATATTATTAACTTCCCTCGTTCAGAATCGTTTTATCGAAGAAATGATTTATCGTTTCTTTAAAATTCAATACACCCGTCAAGAGAATCCCACCCTACGTGCGAATTATGTCCGGCTTTTTCAATTTCAATATACATTTTGAATACTTAATTTTATAAGTAATTCGATTTCGCGACATAATTTTTGAGCGTAAAAAAATTTCAATTTCTATACATTTTTTTCTGAAACTTTTTTAACGATTTATATCGAAATAAATTTAATATCAATTTTAAAATTGATTTTAAGACCTGGAAAAATTTTACGACCGATCAAGAACGATATAAACAGTCTCTCATATTTAACTGTTTTGACATTTAATTTCGTAAGGTTTATTATTTATTCACGTTTGTGTTTTTGAACACTTAATTCGTGAAGTTCAAACTAGATAGATTCGAAGTTATTAGTACTGAAATAAATTAAACGAGAACAATATGGGAAATTCTGCTCAAAAACTCTCCTTATACCATAAACCGCGTTACCAAAGTTTTCCTTTATACGATTTATGAAACCAAGAAAACGTTATGCGCAGTAATAGACGTTTTGTGCAATGGGAATTATTAGTTTTCCAATTATTACGCGAGTAATTAGACATATTTTAAGATAATGCACGCCGCCGTATAATACACAAAAACGATTAAATCTTGTTTTGCTTTATGCACTTATTATTTTCATTTTTCACTTACATATGGAAAATATTTAAAGTAAAGTATTTTCATGAATTAAATAAACGAGTTTAAAAAGCCGGACACACTTTGCACTTTTTTCGGGCGAATTTTGATGGGTATATTAGATTTTAAAGAAACGATAAATCATTTTCTGTGAGCGGAGCTTCAGTTTATATATGAGACGATTTAACTTGAAAATGATTAAGTCTGTTAAAATGACAAAAAGAGTGTAAAATGATAGTAGGTATGCGAAATTTAGTTTGTAGTTTTGTTTTATGAAGATGATAATTCCTATGACGAGATTTTTCAACATTTTACCTACCCCTAAGGGAGTTGAAAAATTAAAATGGATAAAAATGAAAAAAAAATACCTAGCCAGAACTTCTGAGGGTAATGAATATGAAACTTGGCCAATTGTTTCGTTTCATGATATTATACTGACTTCTTAAGAAAATATTTTCCAAACTATAACCCCTAAAAACGTTAAAAGGGGTTAAAAATTGAAAACGTTATTTCTCGGTCGGAGGTTTTTGTAACTGAGCATAAACACAATATTATACAAATAATG
The DNA here is from genome assembly GCA_025469315.1 of Stegophylla sp. TES_Ste_2020. Lineage (NCBI taxonomy): Eukaryota > Metazoa > Arthropoda > Insecta > Hemiptera > Aphididae > Stegophylla > Stegophylla sp. TES_Ste_2020. The sequence goes on along the minus strand of JAIPRM010002221.1, from coordinate 27,987 downwards.
AATAATGTATTTCCTTTTTTTTTTTTCATAATTCAACCCCGAGGTAGTTAAAAGAGGTAATAATATTGTAACATAACATGACCTGACATAATATCGATTAGTTAATGAAATATCAAACGCAATAAATTTTATCAAACAAAAAAATTAAAATTAACTTTACTTTTTATTTTTCAACTCGCTAATACCCAGCCTTGTTTAAATATGTTTAGTGATTGCAATGTTGAAAAACGATATTACTGTAATGTTATTCGTCACAGTGTCGGTAGTCAAATAATTAAGAGAAAAAATATATTAATAATCAATTTTTTTTTTTTGCTGTATAGTTAAATCACTGAACGCGCATTAAACCGAAAGAATTGTTTTATTGAAAAATTGTTGATATATCGCACTTATAAAATTCACCACATTCACCACGAGTATCCTATCCGTTGTGTGAATACAGCCTATGGTGTGAAGCGTGTTTGGTTGTTTTAGTTTCTGAACGAAGTGAAGAATCTGGTGTTTTTACAATGATGTTTATTTTTTTTCTGTGTACAACTTTTCGTACGGAAATACTTTTCCAAAAGTTTCGATCAGTAACTTTTTGAAACCGCATTTGCCTCTAGATTGTACTTTAGAGAGGTCATTTTTTGAATTTTTGAATTCTTCAATTTTTTTTTTTTTTGAGAAAAAACTACCCAAAATTTAACAAAAACATCTCGGAAACCATCATTTTTCGATTCGAACTAAATGAAAATTTAAACATATATAAGAAAGATTTTGGCGCAAGAAAATTTTGAAAATGTTCGACATTTTTCTAACATTTTTTTTTTTTTTGTCATTTATTTTTTATATTACTCGTTCAGAATCGTTTTATTGAAGAAATGATTTATCGTTTTTTTATAATTCAATACACCCGTCAAGAGAATGCCACCCGACGTGCGAAGAACACATTTTTTTTCCCCTTTTGTATCTGCGGTTACGGTTAAACAACCGTCCGTCGGTAATAATTAATGGATTTATTTAATTTCGGGTTCTATCGAGAATATATTTTATTAATCGTTATTTCTCTGCCCGCCGTCGAGTTCCTAACGTGACGATAATTTAAAACAATTCCGGTAAAACGACCGCGGGTTTTCGAAAATCGATTCATTGGTCAGCGCCAACAGCCACATGCTACGTATTTGAACCGAACGCGTTTTCGTTTTTTATTGTTTCCGCCCGCCCCTCGTGTATTTTCATAAGTAATTACGCCGCCGAAGGTATTAATTACACCTAGAATGCCGTCGTCGGGGGGGGGGGGTGGATATACAAATTATTACCGAGCTACCTACCCCCCTCTAATTGTGACGCGAATTAATTTACGATCTTAATCATTAATTATCTGAAAAACAATACTCTGTAACTTAACAACATATTATTTTCTTTTGCTTTTTCGGATCCCGAATAAAATTAAATTAGTTTTTTTTGTACGAGAAACAGAGAAAGAGAGAGAAATTGAATCGCTTATTTCAGAAACCCCCTAAATCCACTTTTTCATTTTCTGAGATAATCAACAAAAACTGTGTCACGGATTTAAAACAATTTTTTAAAACTCCCGAAAATTACCAAAAATACTTGACTACTTACTCTTTCAGATATCTGAAATATTCCTCACTAAGGAAGTGGGGAAAAATATTTTTGAATTCGCACATGCAAAATTTTATTTTTCACGTTTGGGGGGTTTCTGAAATAAACGATTCAATTCTATCCGACGTCGCGACGTGTTAAAACGTCGTTTTCTGATCAGAGAAAAACCACCACTTAAGTAGAGTGGGTGTAAATTTGGGGGGGGGAGCTCGGAGGACCAAGTCTCCCAATAAGACATTCCCAGAATTTTTTGAAATTGCACAAGGTTAATGCCTTTGAGGTGGGGGGGAGGGGCTAAATCAGAAAAAGAAACATGTTAGTCCCGCTTTCAAAATTGTTTTCCTAATAATTATGCTAATGCGCTCAAGATTGACAAGTCTCGTTTGAATATTATGTACCTATTTTGATTAGATTAATTTTATTATTATTATTTTTTTTTTTGAATCAGCGAAGCGCTTAAAAAATATAAGAGGAATCCGTCGCGACTTTAGACTTTGCTTTTTGATGTCATCGATAATATTCGACAACATAACATTACGTTCCACATTCCGGTATAAAACTGAATTGAAGTTAACAGCCGTTAAGTCCATTTTCCTCCAAAAATCAAATTTCATTTTTCTTCACTACCCTAATTCCCCCCCCCACTTTCACTTTCCTCTTTACAAATTAGTTATCATGCACTTCTCGCTTATCCATTTTCAAGAAAAATAAATAATCTACAGTTACACTGGCCTCAACTTACTGTTTTTAAACGAATTGTAAAATTATTAATTTTCGAAAACTGATTATTAATAAGTATGTACACATACTTGTATACAATTAATTTTTATACTAATACATTGTAAAAAAGTATGTACTTCGCTTGTCAACGTGTTCTTCGTACGTCGGGTGGGATTTATTTGGATAACCTGTCATTAGAGCCGTAATTCCAAAAATTTAATCGCTTGTGAAAAATGATTTAAAAATTAATCAATTAATTATTAAGAAATTATTACTTTTATGAAAAATATGCCACGCGAGGAATCTCTTTTTTGATAAAAGAAAATATTTACCGTATTTTTGATTTCAAAAGTTATAACGTTTTAATTGAACAAAAAATAAAAAATGATAACTTTTTCATAAAAATGACATGTTTCACGGTTGTAAAATTAAAAAATTTGATTTACTATTTTTGAGGTTTTTAGGATCATTAGACACAGTTAAATTTTGTTAGATTTTCAACTAACAATATCGAAAATTCACATTTTTATTAGATAAAATCTAACATAATACAATGTAATTCCAAAGTGATATTTACTCAAAAAATGGTAAAAAGAGTAACTTTTTTTTCTCATCAAGTTTTTTTATTTTTTATTTTTAGGAAAATATTCTTTTTTCCTATTCTATGTTTATTGGATAAAAAAAAAAAAAAGTAAAATAAATAGATATAAGTGAAGTAAAGTATAGACAAGAATGCCGCGGACATACTTCGAACCATGGGTATTCTTCGGTTCTCGGGTCAAATACTCTTGGTGGGTGTGTTGAAACGGACGACTATTATATTATTATTATTGTTCTTTACATTATGAAAACACGATTTTCTCAGAATTATTGAAGAAATGATTTATGTTTTTATATTTTGACGATTTATATTTATTATCAGTTCAATAGGAACGTGTAAAACACACGAATTCGTGTTATAAAATATTTTATGATTTAATATCGTAACTTGGCGTTTGAAAAATGTTGGAAATATTTTCCGCAGACGAAGGGCGACGACGACATTTTTCCGCTCGCTTTCCTCCTCGGTCATTGCGCGTGCGCGCGGGGTGGGGGGGGCTTACCGAAAATCGTGCACTGACCAAGATAATAAATTAATTCCTCTTTTAGATTTAAAAATAAAAACGTGTCCCCGCCCACGTGACCGAGCCAAAAGACATTTTTAACAACACTAAATCCCGATCGACCGTGGTTGTTGTCCCCGCTAAAGCGAGACGAATGGTATCTGTAATCGGATTACAGCGGTTTTGCTTTTAGGCGTTCGGTTTTTCTCTCTTCTGGTTTATTGCATTTTCGTTTTTCGTTTTTCTTTTTTTTTCGGCTTTCTATATTCCAATATATAAATTTATTGTTTTCTAATAACTAGGGCTGGGATTTCGACGCACTTTGCATTGTTTTCCGAAGCTTTCTGTGCGATGCTCGTATCATTGTAAATAAACGTTTTAGGTGTTTTTCGATTAGAATAAAATTTTTTATATATTTCGACAATATTTAATTTTTAAGGTCATTTTTCTCATTTTTTAGGGCATTTCATAGGGTTTTAGGTCATTTTTGGCCTAAAATTCAAATTTAAAATTTTATTATTAACTCATAATATGCTAACAATAGATGAAATATAATATCTTAAGTTTCGATCAGTAACTTTTTGAAACCGGATTCGCCTCTAAATTGTACTTTAGAGAGGTCATTTTTTGAATTTATCAATTCTTCAATTTTTTTTTACCCAAAATTTGACAAAAACGACTCGGAAACTATCATTTTTTTAATCCGAATTATATGAAAATTTAAACATAGATAGAAAATCACATAAGAAAGATTTTGGCACAAGAAAATTTTGAAAATGTGAAAAAAAAATTTTGGACATTTTTTTTTCTCATTTATTTTTTATATTATTAACTTTCTTCGTTCAGAATCGTTTTATTTAAGAAATGATTTATCGTTTCTTTAAAATTAAATACACACCCGTCAAGAGAATCCCACCCGTAGTGCGAAGTATGTCCGGCTTTTTAAGACTGACATGATATTACAATATTATTCGGAGTAATAAATGCATTTGATTTAGTATATCATTTTAAGTGTTTATAGAAAACTGAAATTGAAGAATAATTATAATCAATGACGTCACTAGAGTGATATTATTTAAGGTGTCGTATGTGGGTACGATAATTAAGTGAAAAGCATATTATACTAATTTGTGTACTTAGAATTAAGCAAATAATAATTTTAAATGATAATTATTTAAGCATAGTCAGTAATACTGTAGTATTAAGTAATAAGACCGAATTAAGTTAGGTTTGTTCGAAAATCGTATTCACGGGTAAATATTACAAATTTTATAAGTTTTTGAAAGGAAAAAAGTCAACGGTGAAATGGAGAGTATACACGGATGTACGACGACTACTTAAAACACAAAAATTCTGAAATGAGTACAAGAAAGAACAAAAAACAAATACGGGGGTTTACTACAATTACATTCTCTTTTGAAATAAAATTTTAAAAAAATTGTGTACTCCGCTCGTCGGGTAGGATTTTCTCGACGGGTGTATTGAACTTTAAAGGAATGGTAAATAAGTTCTTCAATAAAACGATTCTGAACGGAGCTTCAACAAATGCACAATAAAAATTATTAATTTTGATGAATTTTACTTAGATAGTGAACTATAAATTATTTTGTCGCGTTTAACATTTACCGCAAACTGATATTAATTTTAATTTATTCACATAAACCATATTTATTAGTTAACTCTTTAAATAATTTTTTTTTTCCCTTCTTAATCTGCCTATTCCTTTGAAGTGTGTGGAACCGTGTGATTTTATACGGAAATGAATTATTATAAACAATGAAATCTGTTATGGGTGTAAAACAGTCAAAATCATTCAAAGCCTCCCGGCGTCAAACAACGGCATAAATAATATGAGAAATATGTGACGCGCGACTGCGGCACAAATGAAAATATCGCGGTGGCCATAACCGTTTATATACGACGACCGGGTGGCACGTACGCTGCAAAGTAAAATAATTCTCGTAATATTATTTTCTGATTTATGCGTTAATTTCCTGTTGACCCGACGGCCTGTCGGTACGTCCGTAAAACGCGTTTCTTTGCCCCCTCCCCCCCACGCGATAAATCCTATCTACGAAAACGACCTACGAAAGCGGACAAACGTTGATTTCGGTTTTGTCGATAAACTTTAACACAGGGGTTCTTAATCGGTAGTCCATGGACCCCTTCGGGGTCCGTAGATGATTACTCAAAGGATAAATTTTTGGATAACTCAAAAATAAATTTGTTTGAAATTAATTCAAAATTACGCGATGGATGAAGACTGAAATATTTGAAAATGTTACGCTTATACTGAATGTTTTTACTATGAATATAAATATTACATATTATATATAATATTTATTATTTTCGTCGTTAGCACGAGCGGTTTTCCAAATTTTGGTAATATCAAAATTGTCCGATAATTTATTAAGGATAATAGTAATAACTTTTCACGAATTCCAGCTACTCGAAAGACGACAACGGGACACACACATTCTTCATAGGTAATAATATTATATATTTATTTATGTATCTTTTTTTCTGGTTACAAGTAGTTGAGAATTCCTATTTTGTTAACCACGTCTGAAACATTACATAGACAATAGTCGTGGTAGAAACGATAACTCATCTATTTTTTTCCCCCCAAACATAAAATAAATTATTGTATAGTCTAGTATAAGGTGACCATATTTAAGAAAATAAAATACAGGACAAAAATATTTTTCATAATATTTTTAAATAAATATTTATTATATATATATATATGTATATATATTTATTTATTTATGTTTTTGAATCGTGACAAAAGTATAATTTTTAAACTACTTATTATAGATTAACTTTAAACACATAAAAACATTATTTTGAAAAACATAAAATCATTTTACGATTATAATTAATCTAATGGTATCCAAAAGATTTCTAGATTATCACATTATTTTATTCAATAATTTCATTTCAAAAATTTTAAATCAACAGCAAGTCAAAAAACGGGATTAATATGGGACAGACTTGAAATTACAGGACGAAAAGCGTGCTGAGAGAAGTTTGTCAGGACACAGAGCCGAAATAAAGGACAATCCTGTATAAAACAGGACGTATGGTCACCCTAGTCTAGTATAGATAAATGTTTAGTATATTATTATTAAAAAGTAATTAAAAATGTATTGCTTACTCCCGTTAATGTAATGTAGGAAAAATGTTTTGAACTAATTATTATTACAAAGTATAGTAAACGAAAGTAATGTAAAACGAAGACAAGCAGAGTAAATTCAAGTACCTAAAGTAAAGTAAAGTAAAACAAAGATAAGTAAAAATATACGTATACAAGAAAGCCGTACATACTTCGCACCACGGGTATAGTTCGCTCTTTGGGGCAGATACTCTTGGTGGGTGCGTTGAAAATGACGAATATTATTTTTCTTTACATTATTAACCTATAAACATGATTTACCTATATCATCGAAGTTTCATTTAAGTTAAATCTTCTTAAACTAAATGAATTTTCAAATAATTACTATTATTACGCAATCTGTTATTTCCCTTATCGACCCTTTTAAAAATATTGTACGTATATATACTCGTGCGCCGCGAAACCCCTTTTTGTGTTTCAACTCAAATGATGAATTACCACCAGGGCGGAGGGGGGGGGTTGGAATGACAGGCTTACGACGCGAGCGCATACACGTATATTACCATATTGTATTATAAGGGATTTTTAAAATAATAATAATAATAAAGTCGTCTCGGGCGAACATATTTATTTTTTTTTCTCTCTATATTATGCACGTAACGCACGCCATAATCTGTTTTCGTTACACGCGATTCGAAATCGTTTTTAAATAACGCTTTTAGCGTTTATTGTAGTATAACGATTTTCTTTCCATCCGTTTTCGCAATATAGTCGATTATGCAGTGTGAAATAATACTCATAACGAGCACAGCACGTAAAATACTATGTCAACGAAGCGCGCACGTGCGATTTAAAACGCGTACTTGATGCGAATTGTTCGTGTCGAGTATAAAAACGAAAACGAAACGAAAAACACCGATTAGGAGGTGAATACATAGCCACATAGGCGACAACTGAGGGGTGCACGAGGGGGGGGGCAGTTTCAAATCCAAAAAATTATAATAGGGAGGACAAACATGTTATTTTGCCCCCCCTCCTCCCTTCTTAAAACAATTAACTACACAAAACCCGTTATTTCATTATTTCAGTAACAAAAAATTAATATTTGTAATATTTTTTTTTTTATCTTACTATTATCACAAAATGTAATTTCGATTATTAAACATATTAATTTATATTTCAGTAAGTATTTTTTCTTTTTTTTTTCTTTTTTGAATCTAAATGTATTATTGAATGTTAATCACTAAAAAATATTAAAATATGATATTTATAAATAATACTAACGTATATACGTTAGTATATAAATAAAGTATACACATAATTATGATTATTGTTTGATACATTTTTGATTTTGAATTTTTTATATTTACTTCTTTTAATATCCAAATTGAAATTGTTTTCTTTAAAATCTTAAAAGAATATCACAGAGTTTAAAGTGTAATGGAAACATATTACGCATTATTTAACTGTATAGATAGTTCTACATTTTTGGACCTATAGGTATATTAAAAAGAAAAAAAGCCGGACATGTTTCGCACGACGGGTGGGATTCTTTTGACGGGTGTATTGAATTTTAAAGAAACGATAAGTCATTTCTTCAATAAAACGATTCTGAACGAAGAAAGTTAATAATATAAAAAATAAATAAGAAAAAAAAATGTTAGAAAAATGTCCAAATTTTTTTTTTTTACATTTCCAAAATTTTCTTGCGCCAAAATCTTTCTCATATGATTTTTTATCTATGTTTCAAAAAGTTTCTGATCGAAACTTTTGGACAAGTATTTCCATACGAAAAGTTGTACACGGTAAAAAAAAAAAAACAAATATCATTGTAAAAACACTAGCTTCTTTACTTCGTTCGGAATCTAAAAAAGTAAAGTGAAATAAATTTCATCCGTTGATTAATAAATCGAAAATAAAGTTTGAACGAAATATAATGTTTTGGCAATTTTTTGAGTATCGTACACGTTGAATAAAAATTAATAAATCTGAAATCCAAATAATATGGTTCACAGCTACGCCCCTTCCCCTCCATGATCCCTGCGCATCTCTCCACTGCTCGGCGCCAGTGCGAAATCAAGCAGATTTTATTATTATTATTATTATTATTATTATTATTAACAGTTTAGTCGAACGGATGAATGTGGTGAAGATGTGTGTGTGTGTGTGTGTGCCCGTTACACGACACTACACACAGTACACGTGTTCACATGTGGTTACGAATATTATTACATTATGGCGCCGCGTGAAATATTAACATTTAATCGTTTTCCGCATCGCTACATTTGTACTACACACGTAGTGTTAATCGTAGATTCAACAAAACCCCCCCCCCCGCACGCGAAGAGAACAAAATTAATGATAATAATAATAATAATAATAATATGCTTATTCTAATAATATGTTCCCAGTAATCGACGATGTATTGTGATAGTTATCGAGGAACGGATTTAAGTTAGGGTAGTCAGACGTCCCGTATTTTAACTAGAGGTCCCGTTGTCCCGACAAATCTCTTCGGGACACCGAAATGTCCCGTTTTTCAAAAAATCCCTTTTTACTCTTAGATTGGGTTATCTAACCTAACCGGTGAATATTATAAAATATATATCAATTCTTCTGAAGTTCTGAGAAATATGACATACCATATTAATCAAGGAAATTCAACAATGAATTAAATTTGTAAAGTTAAAATACATACTCGTATTTTTAAAAAATTAATGTGATATTTGTTTTATAATTTCATTCCTATTGGTTAATGGCTATAGCCTAAAGAATACAAAGCCATTTTTTTTTTTGTTTTTAATTATTTTATCAAGTTTAAAAATGCTATGTTTATACTTTATTTAGTGTACGTACACTTACTAACTTATTCTGGTTAAAATATTCAAAAATTATAAAACTTAAATATAGAAATTAACTAAAAACATTTTCATTTAAAAAAAAGGTTCAATTGTTGAAGGGGGGGGGGATTAAATTCATTTTTTTTTTTTTGGCCCGTATTTTTAATTTTGAAATCTGACAAATCTAATTTTAGTTTAAATAAATATTTTTGCATTGTTCGAATACCGGTGAAGTAATTAACAACAGATGAGTAAATTTCATTAGATTTTATTTGATTTCATACTCATTTAATTTTAAAAATATTTTCCAAATAAACGCACGTGTTCTTATTATTATTGTAGAAATCTAGTGTTTATTTAAGTATTTTATATAAGGAAAAAAAAAATCTTTGACATTCTACGTATTTTATACGTATACAGTAATCAAATGCTTGAAATTTTTTTCCCATTTTGTATTTTCACTATCGTAGGTAATGATGAGAGAAAATTTCAAGTTTCTTTCCCATGAGGTTTGGTGTTATTTTTAAAATCGATTTCATGTTAACATTGCCGTTTTTACTTGATTTTTCGGTAGTTTATCCTTGTTTTTGGAAAAGTATTGGAAATTTTTCAAAAATTACCTCTCTGAAAAAGTACCACCAGAAAGTTCTGAGCACAGCGTGTCAGTTTGTATAAGATAATTTTACTTAAAAATCATAAAGTTTATTATTTTACAAAAAAAAAAAAAAAATTCAATTTTACTCAGCTAGTTTTATATCCCACAATTATTGAATGATTAAATTTTTGAAAAACTTTTGAGAATATCGTAAAGTTCTTACTTTCTTACAGTACCATCTAGAGTCGAATTTTGATTCTATATATACTGCTGGTCGAAAGATTTGGACAAGTATTTCTATATTTTATAAAAAGTGATCACAGAAAACAGAATAAACATTATTGTAAAAATATCACGTAGTTTCTTCGTTCCGTTCAGAATCTATGTGCGTTTTTAGACCAAGGTAGGCCCAGACTCTGTACAAAAATATATGGGTGGGCACGTGCCTACCGCCCCCCCCATCCTCTTGACCCGACACTGAAGCATACGAAAACAAAATAAATACTACAAAAATATATTAAATTTATTTTATTTTATTTTTATATATGTACCTATTCATAAAATAGGCTTTTTATTTTGCATATTTTGTAAATTTGGTAAATTTTAGGGGAAAAAGTCAATAATTTTCATACGCATATCACGCATATTTAATTATTTTCAAAAAAAAATTGACTTTTTTAATACACACACACACATACATAATATATATATAACTACGACATAATGACAGACACAAATTTTGAAAAAAAAAATATGACGATCAAATGCAACAAAATCTATAATTAATACAATTATTTAAAATTATTTAATAAAGAAGATTGATAAATCAGTGTATGATAATAATAATAATAATAATTTTATTTATAGGTAAAAAAAAAAAAAAAAAAAAAATGTTAAAATTAAAAAAATATTATTCGCAACAGAATGTATTCGAAAATTATAACGAACATATTATTTTTTTGAAAAGTATTCGAATACCTACGTGTTTCGAACAACTTTTCATCCGTTTTTTCTAATCGGTATTCTGCGGAATACAAAGTAAAAGTATTCATAAGTAAAAAATATCGAATAGCCAAGCCGCGTCGCCGTAAAAACGGACGTTTTGTAATTTCGTCGAAACCCGAAAACATAAAATCGACATCTAATTTCCGATCGGATTTATATATTTGCAGTGCGTGGAAATAATATTCTCGAGTGTCGTCATATTTCGCCGTTCTAAAAACCTGCTTTAATAATAAAAATGAAACAATACATTTTTTCTTGTAACTATACTTTCTAATATTATATGTTTTTTATTTTATCGTCCTCCCTGCGCACCCGAAACCACGTGAGTTTTTTTACAACCAAGTCGGATTGATTTTTCGCGAGCTATTGCGATTTTAATATTTATACCGGTTTTTTTTTGCATTTTTACTATAGGTACAGTGTTGAGAAAAAGGATTGCACTCAGAAACCGTCCGGATAAATAAAAATAAACAAAAAATCCGAACATATTTATTCGCACCCATAGGTATTCTTCGTTTCAACGGTCAAATACTCTCTTGGTGGGTGCGTTGAGTTTTCAAGAAACGATAATACCTTAAAAACAACAAAAAACGATAGTATACAGAACAATAATAATCGTCATTTTCACCATACTCACCAAGAGTATCTGACCCCAAGGAGTGAAGAAACACACCCAAGGCACGAAGTATGTCTAGCTTTCTTGTCTACACTTTTGCTTTTTTTTTATTTTAATTCACTTTTTTTTATTCAATATTAAAAAAAAAGTAAAAAGAGACAATTTTAGTATATAATTTAAAAAAATTTGACGAGGAAAAAAATAATGTTAGAAAAATATCTCCAACATTTTTATCTTTACATTTTAAAAATATTTCTCATATTATTGTTTATCTATTTTTAAATTTTTAAATTTTGGGTGGTTTCCCGCATTTTGTGAAAATAACTGAGAATTTAGAAAAATTACCTCCCCAAAGTACCATCTAGATTCTAGAGGCAAATTCGAATTTTGAAAATCAGCTATTCGAAACTTTTGAACAAGTCTTTCAATAATATGATTGTATAACAAAAATATAATTTGGGTCCCAAACAAAAGTAAAAATAAATTATACATTTTCGCTGTAACGCTGCAATGACGTTCCTAGTAATAATTTTCAAAAAAAAAAAAAATTTTTAAAATTATAAATAGAACAAAAGTTATTGGATTTTTCAAATCGTTCGTTCATTATACGGAACAATCGCCGTTTTACCATTATCGTTTTTATAATATTATAACATTTTCTACAGGGTGATTTTTTAAGCGTGCTCACCCCCATTTTTGGCCGTAAAAATGCAAAATTTGGGATTTTTTTTTTCCGAAATGTTCAAGTTACTATTGAACCAATATTTTCCATAACTCATTTTTTTCATGTCACCTTAACGGTGTCCTGTGGAGATACAGACTTTCTTTTTTCAAATGGCATCCCCCTATTTTAATTACGGAATTATATTCGGGTTATTTTGCTGTGAATTTTGATGTATTGAAATTAAAATTCGAACGAGTAGTTTTTGAATTATTCAAATTTAAATATTAACGAAAATTGTCACTTGGGCGCATTCCGGAAAAAAAAATCCCAAATTTTGCATTTTTACGGCCAAAAATTGGGGTGAGCACGCTTAAAAAATCACCCTGTATGTAAAGAAGAATATTAATATTGATTGCAAACATAATAACTTTAAAAAAAAAATAATCGTTGAACGGTTATTTTTATCTTTAAATATAACTTAGGTTAACATTATTCTGTTTCTGTATACGTCCTTTCTGTTTCTCTTTTTCTGTATTGTATAACTACGCATAAAATTGTATTTAATTTTAGTATTTAAGTAAAAAGCATTAATAATTTGTAAATCTCTATCTTTGCCACAAGCAGAAGACAGATAATTCAAAATATGTATAATATTGTATATTGTATAATGTATATTTGTTTTAAATAAATAAAAAATAATAATAATAATAATAACAATATTTTCAGGACGTTTCGAAAGATAATAATATTCGATTTAAAAAAAGGCCGTTGAATTTTGGAGAATATTTTGAATCAATATTTTTGCATTTCCCCGGTGCCTCGAGGCGAACGACGGAAAAATGTTTATACGGGGGGGGGGGGAAATTATTATTATTATTATTATTATTATTATCGTCGAACTTTCGGCGGCACGAATAATAACAATAATAACATATAAACCGTATACGACGACATAAGACTTACACCGAGAAAAAGGTATCATCCCTGAGAGTTTACATGTATTATCGAAAACGCGGAACCGTCACAGTAGTGAGTCGTTTGAGTGTTATTTTATGTCGAAAACAACAAATCAAAAAAATATTATATAAATTGTACATGAAATATATTATGAAAACAAAAACATACACGCTGACATACTTCACACGATGCATGGTATTCTCTCGGTGGGTGTATTAAATTTTAAAAAGAAACGATAAATCATTTCTTCAATAAAACGATTCTCTGAGTCGAGCTTCAGTTGATACGAGATAATTTTACTTAAAAATTATATAAAGTTATTAGCATATTTTCAAATTGTATATTTTAGGCGTTTATAACTCTCGTTTGAAAATTGAAATATTTTAAAAACCCCACATAGAAACACGGATAATAATAATGACCTTTTACCTTTAAATCTGACACCCGGTCAACTTACTCTAATAATAAATACCTGTCAATTAAAAAAGAAAAGTATAGATAAGAAAACCGGACATACTTCGCACCGCGGGTTTTTTTCGCGTTTCGGGTTTTCTCTTGGTGGGTGTGTTGAAAATGACAACTATTATTGTTCATTATATTATTAACTTCCTTCGCTCAGAAATGATATATCGTTTTTTTTAAATTCTACACACCCATCAAGAGTGTCTGACCGAAAGAGCGAAATTAGGTACCCATGGTGCAAAATATGTCCAGTTTTTTTTGTCTATACTTTATTTTACATTTTTATGGCGTATCAGAGTTGCTATGGAAAATACGTATTGTTTCGGAAATACGTATTAAAATGCTTAAAATATGAGAGCATTATTTTTTCAATTATTGTTTTTTTTTCAAATTTTTGAGTTTTATCCAGTGCGATTTTTTTTTTCATTTTACATCATTGAAATTAGCCACACCAGAGGTGGAAGAAGCTTATGAATTCACAATGATATTAATTTTTTTTCGATTCTGTTAACACTTTTTCATATAGAAATACTTATTTAAAAGCTTCGATCTGTAACTTTTTGAATTAAATTTCAACTCTAGATGGTACTTTATGCTGAGAATTTTTCAAAATTAACATTGTCTTAAAGGGTTTAAACTTGTCACTTCGTACCCTCCCCTCCTCTTCCTCACATACCAACACTACCCTACCCCATTTTACTGTCTTACCTTAATGTAAAAAAAAGCCGGACATACTTCGCACGACGGATGGGATTCTCTTGACGGGTGTATTTAATTTCAAAGAAACGATAAATCATTTCTTCAATAAAACGATTCTGAACGAGCGAAGGTTAATAATATAAAAAATAAATGTTAGAAAAATGTCCAAAAATTTTTTTTCACATTTTCAAAATTTTCTCGCGCCAAAATATTTCTCATATTATTTTTTATCTATGTGTAAATTTTTATAACGTACGGATTAAAAAAAAAAAAAAAACATAGTTTCCAAGTCTTTTTTTGTTAAATTTCGGATAGTTTATCCCAAATTAAGAAAAAAAAAAAATTATAGGTAGTTGAGAATATCAAAAAATTACCTCCTCTATAAAGTACCAACTATAGGCTAATCCGGTTTCGAAAAGTTACAGTTCGAAACTTTTATAGATAAGTATTTCTGTATGAAAATATAAGTACATAAAAAAAATTTTTAAAAAGAAAAATAAATAAATATCATTGTAAAAACACTAGCTTTTTCACTTCGAATATATTAAATTTGAAGTACTTGAAAAAAATTGTCTTACATTACTCAATTTGAAAGTTAACAACCCTACTGGCGATTGCATTATTCAGAAAACACAATGTGCACTTACGTACGTCTATTGTACGCGCATATATTGTGCAAGACGGAATTTTTCTGCGCAAATAATATTTATGACGTGCACTTAATCTCGATCTGCGTTAGACGTGAACAACGGTATAGGGGAGGGGGGTTGTAACGCGTGTACACAACAAAATATTTGTGATGTACTTACATTTGTTTTGTAACGAATTATTGTCGTGTTTGAATAAATAGAGCTATAAATAATAATAATAATAATAATAATAAAAAAAACCATACGATATATTTTTTTTCTTAATAATATTAAGCTTTTTCGTACGACACATTACATATCATATTTTGTTTTATTTTTTTTGGCCATTATTCATACGAATTTTCATAAACCGACGTAATGACTTCTAAGCCCACTCCTCCCACCCCCCCCCCCCGGATATAATCATAGACCACAAAGACACCTAATAAATATTTCGATCTCGGACGTATATTTTTAGATTCTGAACGAAGTGAAGAAGCTAGTGTTTTTACAATGATGTTTTTTTCCTGTGTACAACTTTTCGTATGGAAATACTTGTCCAAAAGTTTCGACCAGTAACTTTTCGAAACCGGATTTGCCTCTAGATTGTACTTTAAAGAGGTCATTTTTTGAATTTCTCAATTCTTCAATTTTTTTTTTTTTTTTTTTTTTTGAAAAAACTACTCGAAAACCATCAGTTTTTGATCCGAACTTTATGAAAATTTAAACATAGATAGAAAATAATATAAGAAAGATTTTGGCGCGAGAAAATTTTGAAAATGTGAAAAAACAATTGTTTTCTAATTTATTTTTTATATTATTAACTTCCCTCGTTCAGAATCGTTTTGTTGAAGAAATGATTTAAAATTGAATACACCCGTCAAGAGAATCACACCCGTCGTGCGAAGTACGTCCGGCGTTTTTTTTGTTTTTTTTTTTCGAATTTAATTTCCAAACAAAAATATTATTCGTTCGCACGTGTCAACAACGGTGCACTATATGTATAGTATGGTATTATAGTGTAGTACGGTCGGGAAAACAAACGGGGGAAAAAAACCTTCAAACTCAAACCCTATTTTATCCGCTCGCTTTCGTTATAAATATTATTAATGTTCAAAAAACTTTTTAACGGTCTCTCTCTCTCTCTCTCTTTAATGAAACGATAACGCGAATACTTTTTCAACTTTCGTTTATCATAAAACTATAATATCGTCGCGATTTAATCGTAATTATTATTTTTCACACCAAATTAGTCCATCATAGTATTATTATAACTCGTTTGAATTAAATTAGATTAAAAAGTTTTTGTATTTTTTTTTTTTTTTTTAACGCGTCCGTTTGTTGTATGATTGTTTAATTAAAAGTAAACGCCAGATTATAGTGAAAGTCACCGAATAAAACATTTACAAAATACAGAAAAAAAAAAACCCATTCGATGTGAAATGTATTTAATTATTACTCACAATATTAATTAAGGCTATATGAATAGGAATGAGCATTTTTTTTTTCGAACATTAAACGTTTTCTTAACACATCACCTGAATCGTGTCCAATAGATATTATTTACCTAGATACTTCGCCGAGATAAATATTTTATAACTTTATCTTATCTAGATGAGAAAGATTTTGGCGCAAGAAAATTTTGAATAATATGTGAAGAAAAAAAAAATTGTGGACATTTTTATTTCTCAATAATTGTTCTTTATAATATTATTAACTTCTTTCGTTCAGAATCGTCGTATTGAAGAAATGATTAATTATTGTTTCTTTAAAATTTAATACACTCACCAGTTGAGCTTCGCACAACCGAGATGCGAAGAACACCCGTCGTGTGAAGTATGTCCGACTTTTTTTCTAATGTAAAACGGTTCTAGTGAAAAAAAAAAAAAATAAATAAATAAATAAAAATAAAAAATGATTCGATCGGTGAAGTGCAACTACCCATCGTATATCTTAATCTCTTAATCGTTTACATACGTATAAACGCTGTCTTAAAAAATCTCTAATCGTTTGTGACCCCAATCTCATCATCATGTAACCACTATTATATATTATTATCATGCTTATGATAAATCCTGTAATTCAATGAAAGCTTTCTCTTTCTCCCTTACTACATTCATGGTTGCAAAGTCATCAATATAACAACGTTGATGGGGTTTTTTTTTTTTTTTTCTATTCGATAATTCGTGTTCGACGTGCACAAAATCGCCGGGCTTGTTAACCTCTCTCTTGTCCAATAGGCTGACACCGAGAATTTTCTATTGCTTCGCGTTTACCGCGTGCACAGCCGTTTTCCATCCACCGGCAGTCAGTCGCCAGGGGAGCGGTGAGAAATAAAAGTTTAAAACCTGTCGCCGCCACGCTAAGGATCACGTCGTAGGTTTTGCTACTGATTTACGTATTAAAAATCAATGGCTCGCATAGGCACAATTAGAGGGCGGGTTTGAGGGAGCTAAGCCCCCTTAAAAGAACTCATAGCCCCCCCAGAATTTTTGAGAATTACATAAGGTTAATGTTTTTTCGGGGGGCTAAATTAATCAGATAAACATATTAGTCCCCCCAAAAATGTATTCCAAGTTGGGCAGAAACAATTTTTTTTTTTTGGTGAGGGGGGGGGGTATTTAGATGAAAACATAGGCGCTGTGAGGGGGGTGCAAGAAGGTGCACTAGCACCCCCATAGTTTTCAAAAATATATTTGAAAAAATTACATAGTGGTGGAAACATTTTATTTTTTACATAACTATCAACAATATACATACGTATATTTTTTTAAATAATATAAGTGTTAAGGTTAACGCCTTGGTTTTTTTTCTGCATTTTCATTGAATTTGTTATTTCGTATAAAATCAGCGTGTACTAAGCACCTATCTGACAACTATTCTGGGCGGCGCCTATGGATGAAAAACAATTTGAATTGTATTTTTAGTAAACGATTGGGTTTGAGGAGGGCAATTTTCACCCCGTCCCCCTTATGCGCCTGGGTCTAAAGGACTATGCAAAATATATATGAATGTACATTGTATGTGGGAGGATGGGGTGTCCAAACTGCGTAAACCTTTTAGATTCTGTGTTGAGTGAAAAGTGTTAATAGATTCAAATCCATACGTACTCAATCAATCAAATATTTTATTCAACCGATTTTAATCATTCATTAGGCCTAAAATCACGACAGTTAGTTAAAACTTTTTATTTTAGATTCTAAACGAAGTGAACTTTTTTAAACCGGATTTGCCTCTAGATTATACTTTAAAGAAGTCGTTTTTTAAATTTCTCAATTTTTCAATTTTTCAATTTTTTTTTTTTGGAAAAAACTACCTAAAATTCGACAAAAACGACTCGGAAATCATCATTTTTTGATCCGAACTATATGAAAATTTAAACATAGATAGAAAATCATATAAGAAAGATTTTGGCGCGAGAAAATTTTGAAAATGTGAAAAACAAATTTTGGACATTTTTTTTTTCTCATTTATTTTTCATATTATTAACTTCCATCGTTCAGAATCGTTTTATTGAAGAAATAATTTATCGTCACTTTAAAATTCGATACACTCGTCAAGAGAATCCCACCCATCGTGCGAAGAACACCCATCGTGCAAAGTATGTGTCCGGCTTTTTATGTCTACATCGGAAGAAAAAAAAAAACTGCTACTCTTTTATAGTCTCTCCGCCGCCGCTGCAGAGACAGCGTTCGAGAGACTTATCTTTTCGAGATTATTGAAACACATTCAAAGCGATGACAACGCGATTTTATTATCATAAACGGTTTAAAAGAATAGATATTAATGTATATTATGTGTAATATTATGCGGAGGGGAATAAAGGGAGAGAGAGAGAGAGAGAGAGAGAGAGAGAGAGAGAAGAACATTTTGCATTTGCTCAAATCGGGGAAAAACGCGAGGAAAAATAAAAAGCTAAATCTTAAGGGTGCGGAAAAACAACCCCCGAGAATAATCAAAGAGATAATATTGTATGGAAATATGCGCGCGCACACCGACGTTCATTATAATATATTAAAAACAGTAACCATTGTTATCTTTTCCGAGTGTATGTAATTAAAATTTATATGGCCGGTAAATCGTATTTTAATGACCGCCACTTTAAACAACAATATAATAATACACTAGAAAGACGTAAAGAGAGGCAGCCGTGACGGATTTCGCACCATTGGCCTTAATTGCTCCTCGGATATGATGCTCGTGGCGAATGAGTCGAATTAGAAAAAAACGAATGAAATCAATAAGTTCTTTCTAAATATAAAAGCATACACGGAGAGCTTCGGATAAAGAGACATTATTTTCAGATTTACGAATAAGTTTGTTCCGCGATATAACCACAGCTGATGATAATTAATTAATTTGATATTATTTTTAAAGTCTTATGTATTTTGTCAGTTGTTCGACGGCGACAAACTAAGAAGTTATATTTTATTTAATATTTAAACCAGGGCTTCAAACCGAAATAATTTTTTTCGTTTAATGGTTTTTGTTCTTTTGATATCTTTTTTGGTTTTAAAAACCGGTTGATATTGTTCTTATGTTTTTCTGGTTCATTAAAACCGGTTTTACAATTTTAAAAACCGGTTAATTTCGTTCTTCATACTTGTAATTTATAACATATAATTAATAATAAATAATAATTAATATCTACAGATTCTAGTTGTAACAGAGATATAATAACATTGATGTAGTAATGTGTGAAAATCAATTTATTCCCTAGATAACATTATATAGATGTAATTATATATTTTTAAGGCAAAAACAATCATATTTTATTACTGTCAAATCCATAATATCAGTTCAAATTCAAATTATATATTATCTATGATATAATTTGATTTTTTCATCATCCCAAGATCATATTTTGAAATTCAACTTTTTAGCTTTTCAAAAATGTAAAACTTCATTAAAAACTATATACTATATAACTAACTATACTATATACTAACTATAACTCATTGAAGTAATGGTCATTATCATATCTATATTTAATAAAAACAAGTGACACCAACCCAAATTAAAATATTTTAAAAAGTAAAATAGGTTTTTGTCTTGAATAAATTTATTTTTAATTTACATTTGTATAGCTTTATATTAAAAGTTAAAGTTCAAAAAAATTTGGTTCGAAAACATAATAAAATTCTGGTTTTGTGTTCTGAATTTATTCAATAAAATTTTAAATTGTGGTTTAGTTTTCGTTTTTGGTTATGTTAATTTTCCTATAAAACCGGTTAATAATGAAACCGGTTTGAAGCCCTGATTTAAACATTAATTATTAAGTTTTGAGGTGTGTTAATGTAGTTAAAAAAAAAAAAATTGTTGTATAAGTTTATAATAATTACACATTAAAAAAAAAAATTATTGTTTGATCATTTGTTTATTACATTCAATGTAATAAAATGTATGTCGTTGAAATATAGAACACGAGGTAAAATGTAAAGAGCGCAACTTAAATTTTTATCAAAAACTTTAATATTGAAAAAAAAACCCGTTGTGATAGAAGGTGGTGGATAACAGAATTACAAATACAACCAAAGAAATTCTACTCCAGTTATATTGGAAATGTTACGATTTGATGAAACAACTGGTCAATTTAAAAATTTTATCAGAATGACCGAAAATTTCAAAACAACGTATATGAGAGATCCAATTCTTCTTCAAACTAGATTGGCAGTCACTCTACATTATTTGACTACTGGTGACTCATTTACCAGTTTACAATTTTTATTAATTAAAATATCCAAACAAGTGATTTCAAACATAGTTCCCGAAGTATGCAGAGCTCTCGTAGATTCTTTAAAAGATCGAATAAAGGTAAGCCTCAAACATTTATAAAATAAACAACCATAGAAATATAATTATAACTTTGTAAAAAGGAATCATACTACACAAATTTGTATTTTTACTGTATTGATAAATGATGAAAAAAATTTGTGATAGTTATATTGAAAATATTAAAATTAAAAAACAAAACGTTAACTTATTGTATACAAAATAAATAAAAATGAACTCCTTAATCATAATATTTTTATTTGTATTGTCTCACTTAAGAATAAGAACTCCCTTAGTTCACATAACATAAAATTGTTTTTCTCCAAATGAGTTTAAACAAAATGTATAAAAAACTTACAAATTATTGACAAATAATAATAAGTAATACGTCATATTACTTTTGTAAATCTATAATATTGTATTTAATTTTAATTGAGTCATAACCTTAACTTAAGGACTTTAGGAAACAAAACACAGTAGAAACATATTCATTATCTATTAAAATAATTTATTTAATTTAAATAAATTAGTACCTAAAACAGCAGTAAATGATTTTAAACAATGTTTATATTACAATTTATTAGTTTACAACAAAAGATAATTATTGAACTTACAAGGTGAGTACTTACATATTAAATATAAAACATACTCACAGCTATACTTACAATACAATAAAAATTTTCTTTAAAAGTTTGTTTTTATTACCTAATACTACAAGGACTCATGAACACAATTAAAAATACCAACATTACATCATCCCTAAAGTGCTCAAGTAAACAATTTACGAATAATATAAATTAAAAGTAACATGAAAATACAAATTCTTTAAGTAGGTACATTGTCATATCATTACTTTTACCAACTACGTTATGCGGTTATAAAACAAACTACATTCCTGGTTTATGATAAAAAGTGAAGTTACATTAATCTCTGGTGCATTCTGTGAAATTTATATACAAGTAAATATTTTTAATTATCTAAAATAATAATAAATAAATATAATATATTAACTAATATTGGAAGTTAAAATGATTAATAAATGTATTTCATTTCAATTGATCAGAATAATAATATGAAAGTTCAATATGATAAGGATGTTTGTAAAATTACTTTTGTTTTAACTGGACCTGAATTTGTTTCAGTCTTTCGTTTAAACAAATTGTAGAGAATTCATTTAACTGATTTTTTCCCTTTAAGTTTAACATAATAATTTGAAACATATAATGTGGCTTTTATGACATTGATTACAGGCCATAATAGTTTTTCATCACGGATGCCAAGGAAACAACTCTCAAAATCTAAAATTAAAATCATTTCCTGGGAGTTATTTTGGTTTTCTACATGTAAAGTACTGAGAATACTTTGACTTGTCTCAGGGTAAACACTAATCGATTAACATTCTTAAATCTTCAATATAGACTTTCCCTTTGTCATTGTATTTTTTTCCTGAATAATAGTTTTACCATTCCTTAGCATACTAAAATTTGAGGACGATAAAATTCAGATGCTTTCATTGTTGAAATCAATCATAAAGATTGTATTTTTTAACCAGTTTCTTCCTTTTAATTTGTTCATAATTCAACCTAAAAATAAACCATAAAATTAATTAATTTGTGCAACATGTAAAAATAATTAACATGAAAATAATAAAGAAGATTTGATTAATCTAATAGATTCT
Source organism: Stegophylla sp. TES_Ste_2020 (assembly GCA_025469315.1). Taxonomy (NCBI): domain Eukaryota; kingdom Metazoa; phylum Arthropoda; class Insecta; order Hemiptera; family Aphididae; genus Stegophylla; species Stegophylla sp. TES_Ste_2020. The sequence goes on along the minus strand of JAIPRM010002221.1, from coordinate 5,524 downwards.
AAGCTGAGTAAAAACTCTCACAAATCTACAATGCTTATTAGTCTGTTTGGAAGATGGACCACACCCGCTATACCGGGTCTCTCACTACATACTCGACTCATTTAGAAAAATATTGATATATATAAAAAAAAAAAAAACAATACTTGGCCCAACACGATTAAAAAAACAGCTTGTTTAAATGAAGAAATAATTTAACATTTATTTGAAATGCAACACAACAAGTGTCCAATAAAGAAAAACCCAACCGAGGATCGAGTGTGCCCATGGTGTGTAATATGTCCACCATTTTTTTTATTTTTTATTTAATATTGAGTTAATCGAAAAACTACCTTTTTTCGGAATGAACAATTCTTTTTGAATTTGTACCTGAAAAGTACACGGCGTATACTGTACATACTATTCCGAGCATTGACTCTAGCACATATTATGTGAAAACTTTGGGCACAAACTACGTGCATTATGAAAATGAAAAATTTCCACCATTTTGTAGGCTCCTCACAGAATAATAATTCAAGTTGGAGGCCTAGCAAAAACGTGGGACCTTCTGGAACAAACGGCACAATCCGTATACTAATTAAGTGCATTATCAAAATTGAAAATTTCCAATATAAGAGGGCTGACATATCGTTGATTCCTCGTGAAATACTCGAAATTGGGGGCCTAGCAAAAAACGTGGGGGGGGGGAGGGAACATTCGAAATTTGAAATTTCTCATTAAGTGAGTACACGTGAAATTAAACGTACATAATTATTTACTTGTATGAATTCGCCCGTGCTTCAGGAGCGCACCGCGTTGGGTAAACAATCTCTGACATACATCACATTTAAAAGGTTTTTCACCGGTATGAACTCGCGTGTGCGTACGAAGATTGCCCAATTCGGTAAACGATTTCTGACACACATCACATTTAAAAGGTTTTTCACCGGTATGGGTTCGCATGTGTACACGTAAAATATCATTTCTGTTGAACGATTTCTGACACATGTCACATTTAAAAGGTTTCTCGCCATTGTGAATTCGCATATGTGTACGGAGATTGCCCAATTCGGTCAACGATTTCTGACAAATATCACATTTATATGGTTTTTCGCCAGTATGACATTGCACGTGTTTACGAATGGAACTTTTGTCGCCGAACGATTTCTGACATACATCACATTTATACGGCTTTTCGCCGGTATGAATACGTACGTGACGTGTACGAAGATACGCGGATTCGGCAAAAGATTTCTGACAAACGTCACATTTAAAAGGTTTCTCACCGGTGTGGATTCGCGAGTGAACACGGAGTCTGGTCGTCGTGCCGAACGATTTAAGACACACGTCACATTTGTGCGGTTTTTCGTCGCTATGAACCGGCACGTGTATACGAAGATTGCCCAACGTGGTAAACGGTTTCTGACAAACGTCGCATTTAAAAGGTTTATCGCCGGTGTGGATTCGCGAGTGAACGCGAAGTCTGGATGTTGTGCCGAACGATTTATGGCATACATCACATTTGTGCGGTTTTTCGTCGCTATGAACTGGCATGTGTGAACGAAGATTGCCCAACACGTTGAACGATTTCTGACAAACGTCACATTTAAAAGGTTTTTCACCTCTATGGATTCTCAAATGTATACGGAGACTGGAGTTTGTGGTGAACGATTTAAGACATACGTCGCATTTGTGCGGTTTTTCACCACTTCTATGAATTGTTCGCGCGTGCGCACGCAAATTACCCATCGTGGTAAACGATTTCTGACAGATATCACATTTAAAAGGTTTTTCACCGGCACGACGAATTCGTACGGGCGTACGTAGATTACAACTTTCGGCACGCGACTTCCCGGACGCGTCGTGTTTTGAAGATTTTTCACTACTATGAAACGTCATGTGTACACGAAGACGGCCCAATGTGGAGAACGATTTACGGCATACGTCACATTTGTGCGGTTTCTCGTCGCTATGAACTGCTGGCACGTGTGTACGGAGATTGCCCATCGTGGTAAACGATTTCTGACAAACATCACATTTGAATGGTCTCTCACCGGTGTGGATTCTCGAGTGAACGCGAAGTCTGGATTTTGTGACAAACGATTTATGGCATACGTCACATTTGTGCGGTTTTTCGTCGCTATGCACTGGCATGTGTGTACGAAGATTGCCCAATACGGTAAACGATTTCTGACAAACGTCACATTTAAAAGGTTTTTCACCTCTGTGGATTCTCAAATGCGCACGAAGACTGGAGTTTGTGGTGAACGATTTAAGACATACGTCGCATTTGTGCGGTTTTCCACCACTTCTATGAATTGTTCGCGTGTGCGCACGTAGATTACCCAACGTGGTGAACGATTTCTGACAAATATCACATTTCAAAGGTTTTTCACCGGTATGACGAATTCGTATGGGCGTACGAAGATTACAACTTTCGGCAAACGACTCCCTGAATGCGTCGTATTTTGAAGATTTTTCACTACTATGAAATTTCATGTGTATACGAAGACGGCCCAATGTGGAGAACGATTTACGGCATACGTCACATTTATGAAGTTTGGTAACACCAGTATGAATTTTCGTGTGTACCGGGAGATGACTACTTAGGATAAACGACTTTGTACACAATTTGCATTCGAACGACTTCTCTTCAGTATGATTTCTCAGGTGTACCTAAAAATTATTTAAGTAGTTAAGAGTAAGTATTTAAAACCAACAGACGAAAAAATTTTTATGTTATTAACAAATTTGAAATTTTTCCTAAAGTACACCTAAAGAAAATATATACATAAATAATATAGATATTTTCAAGAATAACCCTTCAAAGCAAACTTCACAAAATAAATGATCAAAAAAAATTTCATTTTTAACATTGTTACATATGCTGGATAGTTATTTAATGGGGTTTGTTTGATCCGGTTAAAATCACAGATGTGGTCTTTCTTTTGTTGTTATTATAAAATTATATTTTAGTTCAAGACCTTAAATTAAAATATTTAAACTGCAAATTAGATTAAGAATTTTTTTCTATTTGAAAATTGAATTATATATATGTATATATTACTACTATAAATTGTATAAATTATAAATATCATCATTTATGTTCATTTTTGGTTTGGGTCTGATTTTTTTTATGTATGTAATCCGGGCCAAGCTGGTCAGAGCTTTTAAAATGTTTTATGAGCCGAGTTTAATTTGGGCTGGATTTCAAAAAACATTTTTCTAAAATATTTGGTCCGGTCCAATCTCATTTTTATAGGACAGTACCTACAATAAATTCGCTATATTTATTCTTTTCACATTTTTATAAGTAGATATGTTTAATAACAATAAGGACTTAATTTTTTCAATAATATTATTTAATTATTTTATTAAGTGCTATAAAAACCATCATATATATACAAAATACAAAACACAAAATAATATAGCATTCCTTTCAAAAGCTAAGCTTGTGCTGAAAAGGAGAGTTCTAAATACAGTTGAGTTTAAATTACAATATAATGGTTAATTTAAATGAAGACATGCATTAAAATATTTATCTAGTTATTACTACAATAAACTATTCCTATACTAATTAAATATTATAAAACAATATCATTAAAAGTTTTTACATAATTGAGTGCCTTTGTTAATTGGGCTCTGGTTGTCAACTGTAGTATGATAAATTTTATAAGTGTTTAAATTAGTATTTGATTTATTTCTAGTCTCATATCGGAATATAGATTTACACAAGAGATATTTATATTTATAACTAAGAAAAAACAAATTTTTATAATATACATTAGTAACAGTTAATACATTAAATTCAATATATAAATAAAATTTAGAAGGATATAACCTTGGCTTATCAATAATTAATCGTAATAAGCTATTTAAAGTATAAATCAAAGGAGTCGGATGTATTTTATAAGTGCCACCCCATATTGCAATTCCATAGGAAAAAATAGATTGTGCCATAGCAAAATAGACTATTCTCAAATACTTAGTATCAATAACATATTTTAATATTTTAAATTTATAATGAAGTTTTCTAATTGTTTGTGCATATGTTTATCCCATTTAAGAGATTAATCAATAATTAAACCTAAATAATTAACGTGATCAGTTTGGTTTAACATCAAACAATTTCATGGTTGAATTTTCATTTTACATTTATAAATGTGAACACATAGTTTATTATTACCATTATATATTGTGCTTTTTAGTTTAAAATGTATATAATTAGATTTTGCTAAATTGATGCTTAAAAAATTATTGTCAAACCACTTTAACCATATCTTCTTAAAAAAAAAAAAACAATAGAATATGTGCATTTTTTGTCCAGTCATAGATGTTAACATGTTTACACATTACACAAGTCTTAATTAAAATACATCATATTATATTATACAACATTATAATTTTTTATTTTACGTACTTTTAAAGATAATTTGGTATCAAAATTATTCGAACAGTGTGCACATGTGAAAAACTCTGCCACTTCATTTGATTTTTCACTCGAATTTAATAGTACAACAGAAACAATTTCATGAGGTAATATTCCATCATGATCCACGTCATTTTTTTCTTTTTTGACATGTAATCTGGAAAGTGCATCCTCTGTATTATCTTCAGAAATCAATGTATACCTGAAAAGAAAAATATACTAAAAAATTGATGACCTCCAACTGATTAGATAATATGTAACTTTTTCTGATTCAAAAATAAACAATCTTTCACTACTATCTTTTATTCAGAGAAAAAAATTAAATATGACATTTTTTGATAAGGATATTTATGTGTATTTATTCAATAATATCTTTGTAATTCATTATTTATTCAAATTGAACTATAATACCATTTCTTGTGTTAGTTAAAGTTTATATTAATTTATTTCTTAATGACAAACTTATAAAATAAAGTTATGTAAAATCAATTAACAATTAATCTAATACGTTTTGCATAAATTGTTTTCAAAACTTATAGGTACTATATTCTTTACTATACCTACTTCACATTAATTTAATTTACTTTACTCATGCTTTAATTTACTTTGCTTTCAAAGTAGGAGACAATTTTACAACAACAAATATTGAACATTATCTACAAACAAATAATATGGTAAATCCAAATATAGGTAGACGCTCAGAAATGATCTACCATCTACTTGTTTTCAAAAGTCTTTTAATGATATTAATTCAACAAACATAGTGGGAATTTTCTCAAATCAAATTCTGCAGTACAAACAAAACTCATATGACATTGATATGGAAAAGAAAGCACCAATTCCAAGACTTAAAAGACTGCTAGGTATGGGGAAGTTTCGACTACAACAAGTCTTGAATAGGCTAAAATAAGCTCAAGATAAGAAAAAAAAATATGAAGTCACTCGAGTCGTCCAGTTGCATAAGGTCGTATGTCCAATTTCAGCCAAAATTGACTTTTAGTTATTTTTTTACTGTTCATTGATCACTCTTTATTGGATAAAATTTTTGAGGTTCAAAACGTAATATTTCCTATATAATTTTTAATTCAATTTTTGAATGTAGTTACAAAAGGGTGTAAG
>JAIPRM010002220.1:4337-31821 GCA_025469315.1 Stegophylla sp. TES_Ste_2020 | reverse complement strand
TATATAGTATATAATATATGTGTGTGTGATTTATATATATTACAAATAAAATAATACCATACAGTTTTTAATTAATTAAAAATTGAGCAAGTTTTCCCTTAAAAATGTATGAATGTGTAGAATATGCCTGAAATATGCACAAAATAACGAAATATGCAGTTTTTTTAAAAATGTTTAAAATATGCAAAAATATGCAAAAAAAAAAATTAATATTTCAACTATGGGGCTTATGAATTATATTTATATCATGGTTTGCTATAAAATAGAGGCTCAGAAAAAAACATGCAAATCCTATAACTTCTCTGCCCTAATAATAAATAATAATGGAAGTGTAGCAGAACATTTTTGTGGAGTACCCCTGCTTCTTCACTCTGTTACTATAAACTTAATATCATGTTTATTAATAATAATTTAAATAAATGAAATTCTCTTAAAAAACTTGAGTGCTAATTCACGTTTATCAATTAAATGGTAGATTAATATTGCATTGAAAATATTTTAAATGGAACAAACATTTTACGGAACGAGAATGTATATAAATTATTATTTTTGAATGATACTTATATCAAAATTATGGTATTCAATTATATATCTTCGAGTTAAAGTAATGGAAGTTGGAATAGACATTTTATGAAAAGATAAGATATTTAATGAAAAGCGAATGGAATTATACAGTGATGAACAATCATTGCTTGGAACAGACATAAAACCGCTCCGTAAACCAAAAATATCCCTCGACTTGCATTTCGATTTGACAATCTTAAATTGTATATACTTTATATTTTATTAGTACCACTCTAGAACAACAAAATAAACCCCACTACGAGGTGGAAAAGTATGGCATACTTCCTAAAATATAAAATAAATAAACATTATTGTAAAACCACTAGTTTCTTCACTCAGTTGAGAATCTTATAGAATTTCACAAGTACAATTACGTTATTACCGTTCGGGATTTATAGCATTTGCATATCCACCATAGATGTATGAAAACAAAGCAATTTTATTGTTATGTACAGAGCATGCAAAGTAAAATTTTACTCCCCATGTTTTCGTATTTTTTTTTAAAGATTTTCGAAAATTTTTGGGGATTTTGTATATTTCAAAAAAAAAAAAGTTTTAATGCATATTCATTATTTTGAATAATCGCCATCATTTTTTGTGTGTAATAATTGTTCAAAATTAATTATTTAAAATTATTAATCGCAAGATTTTCTTTGGAGCATAGTAAGTAATAACACTGTCTATGATGCACTTTATGTCACAAAGTATTAGATATTCATATTAACATGATCTATAAATAAACTCCGTAAAAAATATTTGATAGATCGAAAACAATCTGGTTTTTGGGGTTGGTTTATTGAATGACATCGCATACGCAGACTTACCTATAGATATTCGTTATTCCTCCGCACAAGTATAAAATATAAATTGTTAATAAATTCGTTTATTGAATTTTCATTTATTTATCAATAATTTTAAGACATTATAATTTACAGTCATAAATATTCGGAATTAGGATTGTAAATTATATATGCACTTTGTTTTGGTCGAAAAAAGTTGAAATAAACCCATTATATCTAGCTGTAATAGGTAAATGAGTTGAGAAAGTGTATTTTTTTTTTTTTTTTTACAAAAATGTTTTATATTAAAATACATTTAATCAAAATTGTATATAGTTTTTCCGAAAATCTGTATTTATGTATTCTGATACTTTTTAAAGAGTATTTAAATATTTTTAAAATTGTATGTTGAAACATGACACACTTATCGGATTTCATACAGGTACAGTGACATTTATATATGTATTAAAATTTATTTACCAATTATTATAAATAGGTCCCGGAACTTGATGCATTTACGTCTTTTTTTCTTTTGCTCTAATGTGTTGCTCGTCTCTACAGAAATTTGATTCATGAAATACAGAATGTAATGGCACAATTTTTATTTTGCATTTTTTAATATTTTTGGTGCATTTTTTTCATTTTTCTATATTTTGTTCATTTATTTGCAAATATAATTAGTAGGTATGATATATTTTTTTTCAAGTCTATAAAAGATAAAACATAAATGTTTAATGTCATTTTTACTGTAGTACTTCAAGAATTTCGACAAAAAAGAAATTTCACTAGATTATTAATTGATTGATATTTTTTTTCGAGTTTAAAAATTGTAAAATATATATATATTTTTAATGCCATTTTATGCATTTTTTTAGTGCATACTTAACATATTTTTAGGTCATCAAGTTCCGGGCCCTAATTATAAACATTTAAACATCAAATCGTTCAACGACGTACATTTGAAAAAATTATTATTTTCCTGTCCGTATGAAATAATATACTAGTATAATAATTATTAATTATTGTATTGATTTATATGTATGTATGTAATTGATTTAGAAACATAATATTTTGAATAGCAGCTCACCTGCGGACGCGGCGGCCGGGTCCAATTGTGCGGACTGCAACAGATCGGCGGCGTCTTCCGTAGACGTGTTCGGGCGTCAGGTCATCATCGTTGCTTATCCGAAACCGAATACCGCGACGACGACACCCTGCGAAACGACGACGACGACATCATCCTGCATTCGGCGGACACCTGCGGTGCAACGGCCGCCCACCTTCATCGTTGCACCACCGGGACAGGCGGCAACGGCACCGCTTGCATGTTTCGGCTGCTGTACGGCGGCGGTACGGTCGAGGAGTCGACGAAGAGGAGGGCCATCGCAAAGCAAGGTATGTTTTATCACGCCGCGCGTTCTTGTTCGCACAACAACACTCGTGGCCGACGACGGTTATTAATATAAAAATACAATTAGCAGCAACGCGCGCTTAAAAATTAAACAGAAAACGTGTTTTCTATTTTCTATAGAAATTGTATATTATTATTATTATTATTATTATTATAATATAAAATCAGTTTATTGGTTAGTCAATCGCATGTGGTGTGCGTGCGTGACCGAGAGTAATATGAATATTGCATAAAAATTAAATATCAACGGCGTCTATCCGTGTTATAATACAATATTATAAGACGAAGGTGGTATACAACACTGTCGTCGTGGTGTCTCGGTCCCGGGTGAGACGAGCGAGACGACTGAAAAATAATTCAATCGTTAAAAAATTAATAGTAACACGTTACACTATATATAACAACGCTCGTCGCACGCACACACACACACACACACACACACGGCGACTGTGAACCAGTGTTGTTGTGTGTTCGTGAGACACTGGTTTTGACTTCACTGACGGCTGGCCGCGCGATGACGACCCTCGACACGACGGCTGTTGTAATGCCATGTGGATGTGGGGGTTGACCGCAGAAGGGACGGCCACAACTCGTCCTCCTCGCATGTCACCACTTACGTCACCCACAACTGGTGTCCACTTCCCGACACTGCGATTGGCGCTCTTTTTCGAACCCAACGCATATTCAATTCACAATCAATTGTACGCACGCACGCACGCACAAACGCATACTCTCGCGTGACCACCGTTTCCACCGCTACTTACACTCGCACGTTCATCATATATTATTATAATGAAAATATTATTATGGCCGTAAGCCTTTCCATTCGACATTATATTATTTTTATCGATATTTTTCCAATTTTTCGTAACGCAATCTTTCCTTATTAATTTCCCCCCTCCCGACAATATACAGGTTGCATAAGTCCCATTGACATTATTAATATTGCTTTCGCACGTGCAGTGCGAAAGGTATATTTTAATAACAAAAATCGCATTGTTCTTTTAGATTTTGAACGAAGTGAAGAAGCTAGTGTTTTTACAATGATGTTAATTTTTTTTTCTGTGTACAACTTTTCGTATGGAAATACTTGTCCAAAAGTTTCGACCAGTAACTTTTTGAAACCGGATTTACCTCTAGATTGTACTTTAAAGAGGTAATTTTTTAAATTTCTCAATTCTTCAATTTTTTTTTTTGGAAAAAACTATCCAACATTTGACAAAAACGACTCGGAAACCATCATTTTTTGATCCGAACTATATGAAAATTTAAACATAGATAGAAAATAATATAAGAAAGATTTTGGCACAAGAAAATTTTGAAAATGTGAAAAAAAAAATGTTGGACATTTTTCTGACATTTTTTTTCTCATTTATTTTTTATATTATTAACTTTCTTCGTTCAGAATTGTTTTATTAAAGAAATGATTTATCGTTTCTTTAAAATTCAATACACCCGTCAAGAGAATCGCACCCGTCGTGTGAAGTATGTCCGGCTTTTTTTTTAACCGATTCATTATTTAAACGTATAATAATAAGTGACTTGAAAAAGCATGGTATTTTAAGTAGAAATCCTGTTTCGAGTAAACGAAACTCTATTCGATTCGATTTTGTACACAGTGAAATATTATACTAAACTTAGGTATATAATAATAATTATCCAGAATACAATGCACGGTTCAACACAAATTATTGGCTGTACTTATTATGTTTAATGGGTTCACTTAACTTTAGTTGATTTTAATTTTTTTAATATGCAATATAGTAACAAAGATGAAAATATATTGAATTCGAGTTCAAAAAACAACATCAATATATTCGTGTGTAACAAATGATTGACAAACGTTTTTAGAATTCTATCGATAAAAAAAAAAAAAAAACAGAAAACAAAAATAAATTTATCAGGCCAATGTAAAATTGTTCAAAATATACCAAACTAGTATGCATGTAAAGAAAAAAAAAAGCAAAAGGCCCATTTCGCAATTAAGTTCATAGCAGGCGAAGTAACTATACGAATTTTAGATTCTGAGTGGAGTGAAGGAGCTTGATGTTATGTTGCTTTTATTTTTATTTTTTTCTTTAAGCACTTTTTCGTATAGAAATACTTGTCCAAAAGTTTTGGCCTGCAAATTTTTGAATCAGAATTCGGACCTAGATAGTATAACATTATAGAGGTAATTTCTTAAAATTTTCAATAGGCTTTTTTGGGGAAAACTTCGCAAAACTTAACTGACAATAACGCCGTTACCCGTTTCTTTATAAATAATCCAAACTTAATGAAAATTTAAAAATAGATAGAGAATAATATGAAAAATACTTTAATGAAAGAAAATTTTTAATATGCGAAAAAACTTTTTTTCTCTTATTCTCAGTTAATAGTGAGATATAAAACTATCTGAATAAAAAATAAAATAATTAATTTAATAATTATACATTTTATCATTGTTGTGAAAATTGTCTTTTATAAACTGAAGTTCCGCTCACATTCGCTTTATCGAAGAAATTATTTATGGTCACTTTAAAATTTAACACTCACATCAAGAGAAGAATACCCATTATGCGAAGGTATGTCTGAATTTTTACACATAACGTTATAATAAAACAAAAGGATTAATATTATCACATCACTTTTCAATATCTAAGTTAATTTAATATATTTATACTTTCTCAACTAAGTCATATTTTATTTGAATTAAAATTGTTATACTTAAGTTCATTAGGTATCGATGATAACATTTTAATTTTTATTTAACAGAATATTAATTATCATTATTATCATGATTACTTGTGACATTATATGAATATAGGCGTAAAAGATATTTTGTTACGCATTCAATGCCACATAAGTATTACGTGTTAAAACATAAATGCTTGGGTAATTTCAGTGAAATTAATCAATGGTGATATTTTTTATATCCGCATCATAGAGATACTAGTATATTTTTTCTAAATAATATTTTGAATAATAGAAATTATTTCAATTGTAGACTTGTTACATTGATAATACATAGTAACAAATTGTATTTAAAGTATACATTGTAATATACCTCTAACCTAATTATTATAGAGTATATAATATTCAGTGTTTATTTAAGTTGGGATGACTGGGGGTATATAAATTAATAACATCTCTTTTATTTTACAACTACACAAACAATTAAGCTTGTTTCTATTTTGAACTATGTATATTTTTTGAATAAATGCAAATACAGGTAATATTTAGATTAATGTACAAAATTTCTAAAAAAATTTATTATTATTTATGGCTGAAACGATTGGATAGATTTATTTCTTACTCCAAATAAATTTAAATCTGTAGTTTTATTTTTTTTTTTCATGATGTATTTAGTTTAAACTAATAATTTATTTTATTATTAGATCTTGACTACACGGATACACGTATGAAAAATTAAAAAATATGGTTTGAAAATACAGGAAGCGTGTTACCTACCTAGTATCGAAGAGGATGTCGGTTTGGGGTTAGGATATATAACTGATATTGGATCCTAACCAGGGTTGCTATATAGGGATGTGCACCGTTCACCTTATTTCCGGTCATCAACACTTTAACTTCCTGGACATGGCATAATTATTACTTCCTCCGACTGTCCGGCCTACAATTTTTTTTCTATACTTTTTTTTTTTTATTTTGGAAATTTGAGACCATGGCCATAACAAATATACATACGTAGGGTTAAAACGGTTTTGTATTAAATATCTCCCTTCTCACTCTACCTATCAGTCTCGTAGTCCATCGTGCGCTATGTCCTGTCAACCCAGTAACTCGAGTCGAGTTACATCGTAGAGTCACACGTTCAGATCCATTCCATTCCTATTCGTGTTCGACAAGATCTATTACTGTGCGCAGTATCACAGAGAAAAGCGAGATTCTGCGGTTACGAATTTTCAAAATCCCACGATACCCATTGATATTTGCTCAATATGTTCCCATAAAGTATATTTATTTTATCTTTCACTACGTTCCACCTAATTCCCGTGTACCAAAAAATTCCTTTCTGAATCAAATTTCAGTCACTAATTTATTGTATCTTGTACAACATTCATAATATTAAAACCGTTGATGAAAGCTATTTTTTATTATTATCAATCAAAATAATCATATATGTTGGATAAACGTTATGATCAGCCCAAATAAATATTTTTGTGTAAATTATTGTTTTTTTTTTTTTTTTAATTCTGTTGCCTTTGTCATTAGACATTATAGAACTATTGACTTAATATAATTGCATTATATACATATTATTAATGTTATGCTACAAAATGTTTTGTTAGATAACACGTGTAGAATATCACTGGTGTTTGTGTTCACTCCACGGACAGTATGTTGTAATTGACCTAATTTTAAAGAGCACCCAATGATACCTACATTATATTATATTCTATATTCAAGTATGATCCTGTGTTTTTAGTAGCGAAATACTCTCATCAATGTCAGTATTGGTTGGGGACTTGTTATTTTTTCTTTTGAAATATTCGTCCATTAATGAATTGCCTCTACGGGTGTTCCTAAGGCGCGGTGTTTGTACATCTGACCGAGCACGTGCCAAATAGACCCTAAACGAGAAGTGAAAAAGATTAGAGATTTTTGACAGCTCATAAACTAATTTCTCAATGACAGTATAATAAAAACAATAATGAAGAACTTCAGAATTTTTATTTACTTTTCATATATCCCAGTAGAACATTTTTAAAACAAATATTATTAAACAAAATTACAGCATTTTGTGATATGAAACACGAAACTCATGAAAGCATATTATATAATATTTATAAATATGGTATATTTATATTTATCCATAAGTGGTCTCAGATTTTAGTCGCAAGGTATGTGACTAATAAAATAGGATTCTCAAAAACATAAATGCTCCTAAAATAAATGTTCATATGCTTACCTTAAAAAAAAGCATTGTTGTTACTTCTATTCCCTTTAAAAATAACTAGACTTTTGCTATTTTTAGACTGATACTATTTTTTTCATTTTTTATGTTTACACGTTTTCGTATAAAAATACTTGCTAAAAAATTTCATACAATAACTTCTTAGATCGGAAATTACACCCATTATGGTACTTATGTTTATTGAAAAGGACATAAAATCGACACGTTTCCTTACTAAAGTATAAGATAATTTTATCTTACATCTTATAATCTTATCAAATGTAATGCAGGACTCATGAACTTCAATACAAATATGTATTTCGCACGAACGTCGAGAACAACAAATCACGGATACGTCTGTACATAATGAAGCCATGAAAAACGATTGTACTTACATATTTCGTAATTTATTTTTATTTTTAAAAATTATTTTGCGACTTTGTTCGTAGGTCCGCTAAAAAAACCGCCTGCTCATAGACAATGCAAACATAATATACTCTATGCGTACCTGTGTTTACTTGTTAATCATACATCGTACTTAGTATAAGAAAGTGTAAATAAAAAAAACTTCTTCGACTTATTAAATTTTGTATAAATTTAAAGTAATTTTTGCGCGAAATTGGCAAAGAGGAGTGTAGTTTAACTAATTATAAATACATATTTTAATTTGATTATGCGCGTAGAGAAAAATTACTGTTCTGTACAAGTTTATTAAAATATATTCCAAACTCCATTACGTAATTATAACATATAGGTATATTTTTAACCGCGTTTAGAAATTTTAATATTTTTTATATATTTTTTTTTATGAGGTAACTCAACTCCATCTACTTCATTGATAACATATACTTTGATATATTTATTTTTGTTACAGCTTACGTTTTATTAATTCATAAATTAGGTGTAATAATCGTATCAACAGGTTCGAGACAATATCCAGCAGCCGGGCGTACTTCTGACATCTAAATTATTGATCGTATGCGTATTTTTAGTGTAAACTACTAACTACTAAATTAATATTATATTGTAAACATTATTTACACATTGACCGACCGACGGTGGTTTCGTGCCGTCATTACGACGACGTGTATAATATCTCGGGTCTACAGCCGCCGCCGTCGCGTCGTCATGGGATAGTAGCTGGTACGCTCTCCGGACGGTAATGTCTGCGGACGCGTCGTTCGTCTGGAATGATAAAAAAACAATATCCACGTAGGCCACACAACACTAAACTTGGTCGGTCACGTCAACTTCCGATCCAGCGAACCCAAAGGCTGTTATTATGTTACACGGTCAACTGCCCGCCCGCCGCCACCACTGCTGTGTGTTTGTGTGTGTGTGTTTACGTTTCCTTTGCCTGGTGATATGCGATAAAATAAAATATCCACTCCAAAGAGTAACCAATCATAAATATAGGTGCCTAATGAGATGTGCACTTACACATAATATTATATTGTAATACTTGCATGACAAACGTCGTCGTATTGCAGCGGACGGACGTGCGACCGAGATCGGTTGAATTATTCTCGTGCGTCGTCGATGGCGGTTTTGATAATAATATTATAATATACGCGCGTACATAATACAATATAATAATAATAATAATAATATATAATACGTATTTTATGTACGAATGTTCGAGAAAGAGAGAGAGGAGATCACTGACAAGTATGCATTCTAATTCTGCTTTATTCAATAATTTAAACACTATAGTTTGCAGTGTAGCGAAATAATTCAACATTATTATAATATTGACTAGAGGTCGAGGAATAATAGTCTCTTAAAATAGCAAAAATATGATGCTAATATTCTCCTAAAAAATTGATAATATTCTTTAAAAATTTTAGTTAAATATGCAAAATATTCGCTTTTACAGTAATTATATATTCTCCTAAATTCAAATCGTGTTTTTTTATGCAAAAATACCTTAACCTAACTGATATTTTAAGGTCAATTAATGTGATACAAAATTAAAATTATAGAATACTCTCAAGCATGTCAAAAAATCTTTTGCCATTGATTTATTTGTTTCACAATTTATGAAGATTTCGAACCCCCGTCTGACTACACACACTGAAAAAAAAATTATATGTGAAAGAATATAATTCCGACCTCTAATTATGACTGTACTTATAAAATGTTCAATCTAATGATAATATTAATTATAAGTATTTTAATTTTTTTTTATTTCTTTTTCTCATCAATTTTTTTTCTTTTCTCAGGTAATAATAGAATATTATATTGGCTGAGTAAAAAGTATTTTTATTTTTTTATTTAATAAAAAACTACAATTTTTAAGTGAAATTGTCTTGAATAAACTGCAGCTCCTCTCAGAATCATTCTATTCAAGAAATGGTCTATCGATTCAATAAAATTCAATACACTTACCAAGAGCATCCCACTCGAGAAGCGAAGAATACTTATGGTGTGAAGTATGTCCAGTTTTTTAATAAATAAATAATTACAGTTATAAAAATATAAGTAAAGTAAAATATAGACAAGGAAGCCGAACACACTTCGCACCATGGGTATTCTTCGCTCCTCGGGTTGGATACTCTTAGTGAGTATGTAGAATTTTAAAGAAATGATAAATCCTTCATATTTTCTTACAGAAGTGTAAAGTAATACTTTAATTCGTAAAAGTAACTGTCTTGAAGACAATGATACTTACAGATTGTAACTTTAATATTAGTTTTTTCCATTGAAACAAACATTTTAGATGACAACCTCCTTTTGAAATTTCTGATTACGTGTCTGTGCGCACTCCGTACATTTTAAGACCGTATATTTTTATGTGTAAGTATAATGTGTATGTATAACTCAGATTTTTAAACAAAAATGAATACCTACGTTTTGTATAAATAGGAATCACCTATTAAAAATAGCTCAAAAAATATATTCCATAATTGCAACTATTGCTAATAATGTATTAGAAAAATGTATTGAGAATAACCTAGTTTTACAATACCACCACGTTTCATGTAGTGGCGTATTTACAGAAGGGTTTCGACGGTACTCAACACTCCCAGGGAATAAAAAAAAAAAAAAACAAATCAGATAAATGATCCTGCGACGAACTGATAAGTTCGTATAATAAGTATATTATACCGAAAAGACAAAAGGGGTGGGACAAAACAGACAACTTGCTTATTTTGCTTGTGAAATTTGATTAAGTTATTTTGTTCAACAAGCAAAAGAAGATAATATTATCAATAATTGGTCCACATTTTAAAATACAAAAACAAACCTTTCCCCCACAGTAATGGTTTTGAATATACATTCAGAAACTGTTATAAATTCTGGACTTCCCTCCAAAAAAAAAAATTGAGTTGAAAATATTTACCCCTATTTTTATGTCTTATATGATATTTCCCCGTGATAAATTTGTTACAATTTGTCATTGAAGACAGAACTGGTGGTTTGTATTTTTGATCATAGCCACTAGTATACAACACTAATATACATAGTACAATATTATAATAAGTATGTTGTATTTTTGAAATATTATAATAATCGCAATATTATGTTTCACACAATAACGTGAATGTCAGCCCGTCGATGGGCTGACGATGAACAAAAAGAGGACAAAATAATCGACGCGCGTCATCATGTTGTTGGGGGGATAAAAAAAAATATGCGCGTGTATGCCACGTGTCTTTTGCGGATTACCTACTATCACGACGATGTGATGCGCTTCGGATGACGTATACGTGTGTCTGCTGTCTGTCAATAATGTGTATGTGTATATTTATATAATATAAATACATAAAGTAGTAGACCACATAATCGGCTAATCGTTTGGTAAATATAATTAAAAAACCTTAACTACGATAAATATCGGAAAATTAATATCATTGACGGGAGGGTTGTTTACTTTGGGTTTTATAGAGATGTTGGCGATACGCATCCTTAGAGTATTTTTATAGCTTGTGGGAATATTTCGCGATGGGGTTACTATTATGATAACACTAAATGGACTGCAAATTTTCACATAAATGCAACTGATGTACATAATATTATTATCTACTAATTTCATATTGTAATATGGTTAGTTTATACCGTTATTAAAATTCGCTCTACGGAGTTTACGGCTCGTACTAGCAGTCTGATTGAATTTCTTATTTTTCGCATCTTTTGAGTCTGTACTTGAATGTTTAATTCTACGATACTTGTTTTTTTCTCACTTACAGGAAATAATAAGCAAGTATTTTCCTAGTGGATCCACCACGGTTCCACGATAAAATATTCCTGAACCAAAATATCCCTTAACAAAATATCCCGTTAATTGAAAATATCACGCGTAAATATGAATTCAAAATAATTATTAAATTTAATCTAATCAGCACTTTAACCTCTGATATGAAAGTTGTGATTAAAAGTACACATGTTTTGATGAAAATTTTTTTCGGTTTTTTGTTCGTATTTCCTACGTAACGTATTGTTCGTTTTCGTATTACATATATTTTATAAATTTTAAGCTACGACCAATATTTCTTTTACCAAAAGATTTCCTTCATATTTTGTACCTACATACAGAGTGTTCATAGGATTCGGTTTGATTAATATTTTTAAGATGCTATGTATAACAGCTTAAATAATTGTCAATACAAAAAACAGTCGATTTGCTTACGTATTTATTTTATAGCGTTTTTAAATAAAAGACCACTCAATTTTTAAAATATCATATTATCCTAGGCGTTTAATTAAAACACTCGGATTTTATTTTTATATTTAAATTTTTTTATTTTGTTTAATTGGTATCTATGATTTTGCATAATGATTTTTTTCAATCAAAAACTCATAATATATTTAATACTTAATCCGTACATTTTTTTTTTTTTTATATTAATAGGTATTTCACATATTTTTCTACCGGTAGTAGACCTTTGGAGTTTCCTTCAATTAAACGAGTATATTATAATATTATATGCACTAAAAATCTGTTATTAATATAGGTGATTGGTAAAGGTATTCTGGTACACATAAATATACTATACATATAACTATAATTATATACTATTCATTTTCATATGTTATCACAGGTATTTAATTTATAACTATACTATACTTGAATATTTGAAATTGTATCATATTACATAGTTTTGGTGTTTAGGTAATATATCTTAACTAACTAATAAGGGAACTATTTAACTGTTCGGTAAGTAATAAGGATAAATCCACCGGACAATGTTATATAGGTTCACACGAAAACTAGTTGATAAATAATGAACGCTTGATAAGTCATACGTCCTTAATACGTACCATACTCGTATTTGTAAGTATACAAATCATACATTACATTATCATCATAATAATATGTAATAAAGTAGAGGGGTCTATTCGCGTGTACGAAAAGCAAATAAACACCTGTGTTTACCGGACTTATTTGCCTGTCAATTGGTACAGTTCCGTATTAGAAACTATTATTAAATAAATGGTACTCGTAGCATAAAAGTAGTCGTCGGTGGTTCACTGTCTGCATTGTAAAGGATTTGGATTTAACGAGTGATAAAAAGGGTCTTTTATATTTGTACTATTGTTTGTGAGTAAAACTGTTGGTTAGACACCGGTTTTAAAAAAGGGCTGCAAACGCATTTTATTTACTATACTACACATAAAACCAAATGAAATTTACAACAAACAGTTAAGTTCATTGGCGCGCGCAAATTTTTGGTGTTAGGTGTTTTTCACTTCAATTATGCCCCCACTTTAAATAAAAATCTAACACAGTTTTTGTTAATTACTATTCATTAACTTAATCATTTTATACATTTTTTCAAGTTGGTTAATTTTTTTATTTATATTTACATAAACCTCAAATTGCAGTTAACACTTCATACTGTTATTGACTATTGTTACAAGTAAAATAACTAGTAAGCAACAATAATTTACTTAGTTAATTATATTCAATAATTATATCATATTCAATAATAAAATTAAAAAGTTGAACTTTTTTCGCTCTTCACATATTCATGAATTGCATTTTAAAGATATTGTCAATAATTTATTCAACAAATAGAATTTGAGTGGAGTTTTGGTGAATACACAAGATAATAATTAATTAGTATGTTTAAAAATATAATAATAGAATAATCCATGTCGATTTAATTATTTGAAATCTTGAAATTTAAAGATCTTAGAATTAACACAATTTTTTTTTAAAAAAATATAAATGAAAATAAATCTAAATATAAGTAAGCTTACAAGATAATTAACTAAAAGTTTTATTTAGTTTTGATTAATAAATAATTAAACAAATTTTAACTTTAAATACTATAATAAAATGATTGAATAACGATTTTTATTCTAAAAAATATTATTTAATAATTAATAATGATAAATTATCTGTCATTTGTCAACTCACTCTTCTATTAAATCGATTAGGATATCACAATATCATGCTGTCATGGGTTGCATTTTTGGTAAAACCTTAAAGAATAGGCCTACAGGCTATATAAAAGTCAATGGGGTGTAAAGTATTCAAAAATATTTTTGTCAAAAGTATTTTATCTGAAAACAAATTTGCTAAAAATATTGTGTTCGAAAAATATTTAAACAAAAAAGTATTTTATTAAAAAATTATTTGATTAATATATATAATTAGAAAATAATATCAACGAAACGTATATTATTTTATTCAAAAAATAATTTGTCAGAACCTTATTTCATCTGAATATTATTTTAAATGAAAATATTTCATCCGAACCATATGTTAAACAAAAATATAAAAGTAAATTCAAATTCATCAGAAACATATGTTAGACAGAAATATTCCATTAGAAACATATAATTTTAATCGAAGATGTTATTAATTAATCATTTTTTCTGATAAAATACGGTTTGGATGAAATAATTTAAACTCTAAAATACGTTTTTTATAGAATAGTTTTGTTTTATTATTAAAATTTCCAAGTAATAATGAGATTAAATATATATTTTCGTAAATTATTGTTTCAATGAAAAGAATGAGCACGAGCCATTCAAGTCCAGTGGATTTTGCCAAAAGGGTTATTGAAAACCCGAAACGGCAGGTGGTAGTTGGTGACTATATTATATTCTAATACGATCGGGTTGCAACCATAGTTGTATCGAATGACTTGCACAGGAAACACGGTAGCACGTGGCTACTGACTAAATCGAATTCCATTTTTTTCTAAAATTAGCAATAATCTTAAAAATTGCTCACCAAATTAATATTAAATATTTAAATAAGTCATGGAAACTTAATACCTAAGCAAATTTTTACAATTTATAGGAAAAACTTATTTGAGTAGATATGTTTTTTTTATTTATTATTTACTAAAATCTGAGCTAAGTTTTGCTGAACTCTCCCCCTCCCCCCATTGGTGATATCCATACGATGCACATGTGATGTGTATGACCATTTTTATATGGTGAGCTATAGGAAAAGGAGATGGTAAAATTCAAAAAGTGTTTCATTAAGAAATGTTTGAACAACTTACCGGTAAATCGGTAAGTATTTTATTATAATAAAAAGTAAAAACCATTTTATTTATTATCATTTTATATTTTGAGTTAACAGCAGGCCTCCCTTTGTGCTATTTTCGACTACAACCTTTATAGACATAAATAATTAACTTAATGTGACATGTGTTAATATACTATGGACAAAATTATTTTTAGGCTATACGAATGAACATTGTATGATGAAAAAATTGAAATAATTTATAAATACCTACACAATTATTTTATCAAACAAAACATATACTTACTAAAAATTTGGTGAATTTTGAAAAAATTAAAATTGAATTTTATAACTAACACATTATAGATTCTAAAGTTTTTAACGAAGATATTAAGATATTGGCCTTAATTTGAGCGTTTCAATGAACGAAAGAATTATTTTGTATTTATCAGGTATATAATATATTATAAGTATAACTATTTATTTATTAATAAAAATTGTTAAAAGGAACACTTTCGAAGAGCCGTCAGAGGTTGAGGTAATGATTCTCCTTATACCATTTTAATACCCCGGGGCCCTGGTAAACTGATACATAGTGATTGGACGTGTAATGCATTAATGCACGTAAAAGTTATTCTGTAAAATATAAGCATTTTAGTTTCTACATTATAGGTATGCAGATTATGCCAGGATTCAGAAAAATCTGACAAATGTAATATCCTAATATTAGTAATAAATTACTCTTGTTCTAATAAACTTAATTAAAAAAAAAATGTTTTTTTTAATTGCATCGCCTTTGCTGATTGCTCTACAAAAGTTTATTATTGTATATGTGACTATGTGAGTGCCAATCATTATTAATTATTATTATTGGTGTGTTATGATTATTATTTGTAGCAAAATACACTCAAGGAATTGGTATAAATAAATTATGAACAAAGCCTTTTATTACTAGCAATTCTATGAATACTCAGCGTACCACAATTATTATTCAGACTATAATTATAATGTATACAAAGACATTATTTTAGAAACTGTATTCCGAGTAAACTAAATAAAGGACTAATCAAAGATCGTGTCCCAATTCCATTGGTATATAAATATATAATTAATAATTATAAACCAATTAAAACTCTAAAAATATCTTTTTTTTTTTATTGTCTCTCGTATTCTGACGAACGTTTTTGTTTTACGCGTCACTACAGTATATTATGTAGCAAGTGAGGACGTGGGTGACATTTATTACGGCATGAGCCGCAAGCTCACACTATAGTGAAACTGAGCAATGTAATATAGATTTCCCAAAAATGACTAATTAAAAAGAAAGCCGGAGAAGTAAAGTAAAGAAAAATAAAGTGAATTAAGTTAAGTAAAGTGTATACAAGAAAGCCGGACATACTTTGCACCACGGATATCCTTTGCTCATCGGGTCAAATACTCTTATTGGGTGTAACAAATCATTTCTTCAATAAAACGATTCTGACCGAAGGAACTTAATAATATTATAAGCTAATAATACTCAAAATTTGACAAAAAAGACACGGGAACCATCAGTTTTTGATCCAAACTTTATGAAAATTCACACATAGATAGAAAACAATTTGTGAAACATTTTGGCGCAAGAAAATTTTGGAAATGTGAAAAAAAATTAAGATATGTTTTTAACACTTTTTTTTTTCTCATTAATTATTTTTTCCTTTTCTTTATATTTATTAGATAAAAAAAGTAAAGTAAAGTATAGACAAGAAAGTCAAACATGTTTCACGCCACGGATATTCTTAGCTCTTTGGGTCAGATATTCTTGGTGGGTGTGTTGAAAATGATGACTATTATTGTTCTTTATATATTATTATAACTTCCTTCGTTCAAAAGCATCTCATTGAAGAAATGATTTATCGTTTTTTTAACATTCTACACACCTACTAAGAGTATTTGACTTGAAGAGCGAAATAAAATTAAAAAATTGAAAATGAACGGCTAAATTCTGGTACATGACAATCACGGTTTCATGCGAAAATATTTGGGTTCCTTGGTTTTTATCGAGAAGTGCTAAAAGACCCAAAAATTAAGGGATCCTGTAGCAATATGTGAGGCGTATAGTTTCAAAGCCAGCTAAAAGATAATTTTTTCAAAATGGATTTTTTTTAATTTTCCAAATTCACAATATTCACATTGTATTACATAGTTGGTAAAAATATTGAACATCCAACAAGGCTATAATCGATATTTAATGAGGACAGAAAATTGTGGTTAGTATCAAAACCAGCCATCTAACGATGTTTGTTTCAAATCAAGCCATAATTAAGCACATATTGTTCTCTGCACTGGTAATAGTACTCAAATTTTTTCATTTTTCATGAAATTAAGTATTAACTATAATTAAGTTCTGTTTGATTATTATTTTTTACTATTAGGTAATTATATATATATATTATATATATAAAATTCAAAATGTTTTGTATTTCTTAAATTTTTCAGTGTTTGTTTCAAAATCACCTATCTCATAAAGTCAATTTCAAAACCAGCCATAAGTGAGAAAAAAAAAATTAAATTTTTGGTTTCAAAAACAGCTATATGCTTAAATTCACAACAAAACCCCAGCCATTTCAAAATTATAAATTTATTTAACTCTTGTAATAATATTTTTACAAAATATATTTTCACATACAATATGTGTACCATTTAAAGCTTTGATTTCATATTTATTATGAAATTATAGACCAAATATTTTACGTTATTTTCGTTTTTTGTTCTTTCTGAAAAATTTCGAAAATTGCTTATAGCTGGTTTTGAAACTAGACGCCTCATATAATACACTCGTATTTATTTCATAAGTTTCATACAATTTAAACGATGAATTTAATGTTTTCACTAGCTTCTCGAGTGTGTGGGGGTGCACGAAAACGTGCGTAATATCGTAAGAACATAATAATTATTGTACGTTCTGTATAATATAATATTTTTACCATAATGTATTATAAATAAATGTATAAATATAAATAATAATAATAATATATTGAACGTTCGACGACTGGTGTGTAATAAGAAGGGGGAGCTTTTGAGTCGGGTGGTATTGTGGTGGTGGTGAGTTGGCGCGGCGGCCATGCAGTGTCTGCTGTAGTCATGCCGGGGGGGGGGGGTACAAGTAGGGCGAACTTAATAAAAAGCCAGCACAGGCTCCCTCTGAAACGGTCGTGGGGCTTCAGCTGAACCGACCGCCGCCGCGCGCGATCCAACCAATACGCTCGGCTACAAACTTAACGCCACTTGCGGGTCTTCCGCCCGACCCCTCGACTACCCCGTACTTAAATCTCGTCAACAATCGTTACAAAAACACATCATTTTATTATTCGTTGATATAACTGTGTTGTGTACAATAATATACGCGGCATTACGGCACTATTTCTAAGCGCTCCACTACTACACTTCCCTTACCGCACCCTCCGACAAACACGTGTACATACGTACGCACTATACATCCATGCACCGAATACATTAAAATAAATGCGCTGGGGTGCACGTGTTACACTGGGCAACATTCAAATTTACAAACGGTAGTTATACAGTATAATATGTAAATTAATTGGAAAGTCAGTAGTAGTTATTACTCTTGACTGAATATAATGCAGATATTGAAGTTTTGTTTTTTTTTAACATAATATATGACTTATAGCCAATCTTTTACCATGGTTAAAAAAAATCCAAAATTCAAAACCACAGAAAAATTTTTGAAAAATTTCGAAAACAGCCACTTTGTAGAATTACTTTTAAGTTACTCAGAGAAAAAGAAACTTTGAAATCGGTTGAATTTTGAATGAATGAGAGTATTTTATATTAAAAAAACACAGCAATTTATTTATAAAAATTATTATAACGTTTTATAACGTTATTTGTAGATAAATAAAATTTAATGTTACATATTTAACAATATGAATTTTTAAAGCATGTTTCAAGTTTATTTCTAAATTATAGATTTAATAATTGTTTAGTTAAAAGGATTTTTTATCACTGCTCATTGAATAAAATTTCTAAAAATATGGTTTAAGGGGGGTGTCCAGACCCCCAAAACACCCCCTTGGTTGCGCCATAGTTTTTAGTTCACTACATCATTATTATAAAACCACTAACTTCTTCGCTCTTCTCGGAATCTAAAATATATCTAGGTACCTTTAGATCAAAGTAATACAACTTATACAACATCAATTATTTATTAAATATAAAATATTAAGAATTAGTTTTGAAAATAATTTACAAAAATAAATTAAAAAACATAAAATATAATATGTTACAATAAATTATATATGAGTTTCTGTATGATCTAGGTCTAGGGCCGGATTAGCCACAGCCCACATTTTCTTTTTGTTTATTTTGTCAGTTCTTTCGATTTTCGTAACAAACGTTTTGGACTTATTCGCAAAATGTTCTTGTATATCTTCTAGCGGTACTCCTTCTGTTTCTGGCATCATTTTGTACAACACAAAGCATCCGACTATACTTACTATGGCATACAGAAGAAATGTTCCCGACAAGTTAATATAATCGAGTACCATGAAGTATGATTTATTTGCAATAAACGCAAATATATAGGAACTAGAACCACTGGCACCACTTGCTTGAGCTCGAATATTTGGAGGATATACCTAAACATTTTAATTTGATTCGGTAAGTGCCTATAATCCGTTCGCGTATTACCTAACCCTAGGGAGTCTCAGCACCGTAAACCTATCGGCGCTCCGATTGGTCCATTTGAATTTCAAAGCGCATGCGCAGGGGTACAGGTAGCATTAGCCTCCTGCTAAAAGCCACCGATTCCACGCTCACTTTCGTCCGGCTTGTTAGGTCGATCGGGTAAGCGTTAGTGGCCAACATCTCAGTTTTGTCTATCGCCTCTCGATTATTTTTTTGCGGTTTTTCCGAAATGTCTCCACGTTACACAATAAACCGAGCGATATTTTTGATTCGCAGAAGTGGTCGGCGAGCGAAGCGAGTCGTTCCTTTGATCACGGTGGGCATTTGGAAAAAATCCAAGTCCTCGCGCGTGCGCTTTGACAATTAATATTATTTATTATATAACATGATAAGAATTAATAATATTGGCCCGAAATTCAAATAGACCAATTGGAGCGCCGATAGGTTGTACGAAGCGGGACTCTCTAGGGTTTGATAACGCGCAATCCGTCCAGTACATCTTGATCCCCAGCGATCGTTGCGATTTCAAAAGCTCAGGGGTCAGAAAAGTCATGTTATTGAAAATGTGCTACGGACATAATGATTGTATTGAACTAAAAGTGGTTTTCACATTACGACCACTTTTATCAATCTAATCATTTATGTACAGCATTGTGTTATCGCTATGGAAACTTACTACTGAGGCTATGATTTTCTGATACTGCAGATTGTACTGGTTACTAATAATAATTGTGAACCTCTGATTATTCACAAATGTGTGTCGTCAGCCGGAGACCAAAATGAACTGGACGGATTATACATACACGTATTCTATAATAACTTAGACTGGGATTTTAATGCCTTAAAAAACTCAAAAAATGCAGAAAGGACCTAAAAAAATTTAAAAATGCACATTTAAATTACTTTAAATGTATTTATTAGGGATTAAAAAATGTAAAAAAATACAATACAAGTGTACTTTTGTTCATTTAAAATTAAAATGGTATTTTAATTAATATGCATTGCAGGCAATAGTATTTGAATTTAATATAGATTTAAAGAAAATAATAATAAAAATAATTTTAAAAAAAAATGCTACATCTCATCGACTTGAACTTATTTTAATGTGAAAAAAATTTTAAAACAAAATTTCAAATTCGTATTTTGTATTCAAAAATTCTAAAAATGCCCTAAAAAGTTAAGAAAATGACCTAAAAATTAAAAATTGTAAAAAATGCAAAAAAATACTAAATAAATTTTCTTATTCTCATTCAAAAGTATATGTATCTGATTTGTGATCAGACAAGAATCGCACGAAGACTTTTGAAAAACAACGCAAAGTGCATTGAAATCCCAGCCCTAATTATAATCAATTCAATTCATCTTGGCCACTAATTAATCAGTGTAGTCATTGTTGAAGTATTGTATTATTAAAATAATTAATTTGTAGATAACTAAATATTGTTATCAATTTTTTTCGATTGTTATTCGGTAAACTTAACGGACGTAAATTTACATTAATACATTTAAGTTGGTATTTTATTAGGTAATATGATTATTTTTTTCAGTATAATTTAGTTTTTGAATCCTTGATATTTTAAAATCGTAACGGTTGCCGCCGGCCAAGATGAATTGAGCGGGTCAGAAGGATACAAATATGAAAATAATGTATAATAATTAATTACTTCTCCTATTAACATCCACGGTAGTAATCTTATAGAAATATGTGTCATAAAAGCAGCTGTATTCAAAAATACTAGCGGTATCCAAGTAAAGTTGAGTATTAATTTCTCATCATATTGTCTTATGAATATGTATACTGACACGACGAAAAAACATAAAGATGATCCCAACGTGGAAATTATTGCTAAAGGGCGTTTACCAGTCCAATGAATTAATAATAGGCCTAGAATGGCCCCCATCAATTGTGCCATTCCAAGAATTAAAGTAGAAGTATAACCACTGATCGGAGATCCCAACGACTCGAAAATTTGTACCTGTTATACACATTATTTTGTTTAGTTGTAATTATATGGTTATGATATAAAAAAAAATAATTCACTGTCATAGTTAAAACTTACAGCATTTACTTGCAATGTACTCATTCCACCAAAGTTTCCAAAAAAGAAAGCTGCAGTTATAATAAAATAAGGCAATAAAAATGTTCGTTTCACATAAAAAGAATAAAATTTTTTGTTTTTTTTCATTTTAACTTTCTCATTGTTTAATGCTATTGATTTATTTAACATAGATAATTCGTATTGTACTAAATCTGGTTTGACCCATCCTCGAAGCCAGCAAAGAGACTTTTCAGCTTCTGCAACACGGCCCTTACCTAAATGTAAAAAATATATTTGAAATTTTTATTATACAAAACATTTATGGGAATAAATTTAATTTAGGATTCACGAGAATTTTTCATATTATTTTTTTTTATTGTTAAGTAGTTTTTGACGTTGAGAACAATGGTGAAAAAATAATTCGGCAGAAATTAATATTTTGTAAGTTATAATACTTTGAAATTGACATTTTGGCGGGTACTATGTCAATTACATACTACTTATTTTACATAGTACATACGGATTTTAGATTTTTTTCTAATTCCTATGTAGTATTTGACACGAGAAAACGATGTAAAAATCAGAATTTCGTTATCGCGTTTACTTTAAAAGTTATAACAATAAGATATTTGCGATTTAACACTGATGACGGGCAAGCATACACAATATGCGCACAATTACACCCTTCTATGAACGTATTACTGCGCAAGAGGTTCTTAAGACCTCGAATTTTATCATCTATGCTATCCATATTCAATTTTGTTCCCTGAAGGGAAGAAAACTTAAATATCATTTAAAAATATAAATTTGGTGTTTACCTATAATACAAGATATTTAAAAATATTCGTGTTAATATGTTTATTCACAGATTTCGATAAGAATACTGTAAAAGGAATGGATCAAAAAAGGAAAAAAATGAACTAAAATGGCTAAAAATAATTTAAGCCGTTAAAACATTCAAAACAAAAGTATCAACATTAAGTTTGCTAATACATAATATATAGGGTAAAAAGTGATAATTTTTCCGGTCATTATAAACAGATTTGCTAGGTGGCATAAATGTCTAATCATTTAAATGGTTATATCCATTTTAAATAAAATATTTGGTTTACAGGTTTTTTTTTCTAAGTGACTTTGGCCTATAAAAATAGATTCTAAACCAAAAATCAACTAAATAACAATAATTCAAATTTTTAACAAATATTTTTAAAATAGGTACTTATTTTAATATAAGGGTATCTCACCAAAAGATTTAGCATTATATACCTAAAAAAATAATCACAATATATTAGGATGTAAGTATATCAAAATATAGATTAATATTTGTATCGATATTACAAAAAAAAAAATGTATCTCACTTAAAAGCCAATGAGGACTCTCTGGTATTAGTAATAATGATATTAATGCAATTACTGGTACAATTATGTTTAAAAGCGCAACTTTTCTCCAGTGAAAAAAGTCCCCTAAAATAAATTGCGATATAGATCCAAGTATGACTGTAGTCGACGATGAAGCAGCAAGTACTCCCCGGAGATGTGGTTCAGTAATTTCAGCAACGTATGTCAATACCTGTCATTTGTTCGGTAAATTATTATGAAGACTTTTTAAATGTATAAGTATTGAACTACTGAAGTATGTAATTAACACTTACCGGAGCTTCTAGCAAACCTCCACACAGACCACAAAGAGCTAAAGCTAAGTATAGCTGAGTTACTGTTGAAGCATAATGAAATAACAACCACGCTAGGATAAAGGGTAATGTTAGGGCAATCATGCTAGGTTTTCTTCCAAATGGTTGAGTCAGAGTTCCCGATATCATGCATCCAAGTGGGACACATATTAGATTTATGCTACCTAAAATAATTGAATATAATTTAGTTAAACGATACATGTATCACACGTGTTATAGTATATTATCAAGAGTTATTACTAACTGAACCATGATATTTGTCCTTTGTTCAGTTGAAGCAAATCGTCATATCTTACATCGCTAGTGCCATTAGATACTGAATGAGAATACAATGCTGGGATAGCTATGGTTGGCAGTCCTAACGTCATTCCATATGATAAAAGTAGACAATTTTTGGCGGATACAGCCAATATCTAAAAACAAAAAAAAATAATAGTCAATTTCTTGTGACATAAGATGTATATTGATTAAACTAATACATGCTTTTTTCAAAATCTGCTTTATTTACACTATAAACAAATAGATTATACACAATATTAAGAATATAATTTAATATGACAAAGAATCATAAAATATCTGATGTTAATAAGGCATGTAGCTCAGTCTTTAGGGGTTGTACAGCCTGATGTAGGTATTAGCAATCCGTTAAAATTTATAAATTGCAGTAATTCAGAACTTTCACGATAATTTCACGAGATTCATAGACACTTTGATTTCTAACATCCATATTAAAATATGTACATACAGTTTTTCCCAGTACAATTTAATAAATGCAATAACTTTTGTACTAACCATTATTTTAAACTTTTACTTTTATTAAAATATTCTTTGGTACTACAGCACTGCGCTATAACAATAACGTATTTTTTTTTTCTTGGTCCCAAATTTTCAAACTTGAAATTGTATACTACAGTTTAATGGTACCAAAATAACAATATGGAAAAGGCAAGAGCCTTTTCCATATTGTCTTATCAGGCCATCCAATGTACAAACAACCACGGACATCCACGTCGGGCGAATAAGCCATGAACACTGGTCGAGGCAGGTAGCCATGGACATCTCCTCACATAACCACATAACCTGAGTACTACAGTAGAAATTTTTTGTAAAACCTTTGAGGGAAAATTTTAATGCCAGCAAGGATGGAACTGATGGAAGTTAACCCGGACTCGGCCCAGACGTGTGTGAATATCCATCCAGAAATCGAAAAAATCTGACCCGTACAAGTGTGAATGGACCTTTAATAGTTTTTTGTTATGGCTTTATCATTACAATTAATTATTTATTAATTATTCTTCTTAAAAGGTTTATCCGTATCTGTTAATTACTATAGGTAGTTTCCAATTCGGGTAAAACACGAACCGATTAAAAAATCAAATTAATTTTGTTTTTTTCATTCCAATTTTATTTTAACTGTTTAAACATGCACTATCCGTTTTATCTGAATGGGTAACCAATTACGGTCTAAATTATTATGATTTATGACTAACGATAATGTATAATTTGCTTAATACAAAATTGAATACATACCTATAATCACCTGTGTACTTAGTACACAGGTGATTTAAATTAATCTATATTCTAATTTAACTTTTTACCTCCAGAAAAAAGATAACTGTTAGAAATTAGTAAATAGTAACGGAAGATATGAAGAAATAGAAAGTTTTTTTTGCCCGCCTCCGATTGATTACATTCATATATTAAAATAAATATATTATACATTTATCGATGTTTCCGAAAATCAATAATTTGGAAATTTGTTAAAAAACAATAAATATAGGCATAAATAATGGTAGATTATTTTATTAGTAAATTAATAATTGTAAAGTGCATATAAATAACAACATTTATAAAGGCATAGTCAGTGGAGGAAAATGGAATAGACCTTCTTTTAGAGGTAAAAGGATGTGGGGAAAACAATATCTGATTTTTGGAGGAAAAGGGATAGATAACAGTAAAATATTGACATCAAATCCCGACTCCTGTCCGATTATAATTGTATTTTTCCTTATTTCTTTTAAATATACAAAAAAAGGCAATAGATTTTTTTTCTCAATCATTTTTTGAACACTTTTTGAATGTTCATAGTATATATTATATAAATCTGACCACACCAAATAAGTTTTAAAATATGAGACTTATAAATACAATACATATTATACATAATGAAAATCACATGTATATGACAAACTATAGTAATTTTATAATTTTTCAAGGTGTTTTTTATATTATTCTATTATAGTAAATACAAAACAACATTTAAATTGAATTCTCTATTTCCGTCCTATTGAAAATAAAAGTAGGTACCTACATGACCTTCATATCAGATTATAATTATGGTTTTTCTAAATAATTGAAATTTAATTTACAGTTTTAAAAGTATTTTGTTTTAACAAACACTGAGTTTTATTTTAAATAACAAAATTATTTTTGCAATAAAAGTATAGGTATTTCAATTATTTTATACATATTTATGGATAATAACTGGGTACCAACTATTCAACAATAAATTCTTGGCTAAAATTCTTAAAAATATCAATATCACGTTTGGTTGAATAGATTTACAGAAAAATGAATACCATTGATATTATGGTAATAACAGAAAAAAAAATTGCATTTCCAGATACATTGTGTTGATCATTTTAAACTTGTTTGTGTTTAAAAACTATTTGAAATGTTTATAATTTTTAACTTTATACTATGATTGTAAATTTAAACATAAATTTTAAAATATATAAGTAACTTAAAAATGTAAATTTGAGATAAAGCTCAGAATGAATGTTAAAATGCAGATAAGAATACACCTTAGATTAAAAAATATTAAGACATTTTTTTGTTAAAATATACTAAGCCAATATAAACCACAATAGTTTTTAAAATTCATAACAAAGTGAATAGTTTACAATTTTATTAATGTTTTATGTTTGTACATTTATGTAACTTACGATTAAAATGGTTAGAAATGTGACCAAGTTTCATGAAATAGAATTTTCAAATGTATAATAAGAATACAATACACTACTTACTGATAATAATTGAACTGATTTTATTAATAAAATTTTACTATATTAGATTTTATTCTATTAATTTTCACAGTTATTGGAAAGCCGTGTTAATTACTTTCTTGATTGATTTGTATTAATTTCCGATATTATTTTAAAACGTTTATTAAGTAGGATTTCTTATCACCGATTAAATACAAATTATTAAGAGCATTTAAAAGCAAAAACTATGAAGTAAAGTATAGACGAGAAAGCCGGACATACTTTGCATCACGGGTATTCTCGCACCCCAGGTTAGATACTCTTGGTGGGTGTGTTGAAAATTACAACTATTATTATTCTTTATATTATTAACTTCATTCTTTCAGAATCGTAATATTATTGAAGATATTTATCGTTCTTTTAAAATCCTACATTTTACTTTATAAATAGAGTACATATACACGCAGTAAATCATCTTGTTAGTAAGTTGTTATTGAAGGTCTATAAAAGGGTCGTTATTTAGTGATTTAACGCTCCTGACGCCTTTGGGCTATAATAATTTCAGTGCCTCTTCCTTCGCCTATTTTTCCGAATACCATTTTTATTAAGACTTATTTCGATCGCGTGGCTACGGTCACAGCAATAAGAATCACACTGCCATTTACCATAAACAAAATGAAGTTATTTTTATTTATGTTTGTAATAATAATATTATATTATTTTAGTTCGAAAAGAATAGTCTCATATTGATCTGGTTAGGTTAGGTTAGATTATACAGGCGATATTACTAATATTGTTGGTTATTTTCCGTACGATATAACATTCATTATATTATATCATTTATAATTGTAAATATAGAATAATAAATACAACGTAATAAAAAAGCCGGACATACTTCGCACGATGGGTGTACTTCGCACGACGGGTGGTATTCTTTTGACGGGCGTATTAAATTTTAAAGAAACGATAAATCATTTCTTCAGTAAAACGATTCTGAACGAAGG